>OY730195.1:71453514-71534590 GCA_963422505.1 Pseudognaphalium luteoalbum
CTTTCTCTTACAAGGATTTTCTTAGCTGCAAACCACTCTACTTCAAGGGCACGGAAGGTGCCATTGGTCTGATTAGGTGGATTGAACGTATGGAATCCGTATTCAACTTATGCAACTGTGCTGAGGAAAAAAAGGTCAAATTCTCTGCTTACACCTTTCAGGAAGGTGCACATACATGGTGGAACACCCATGCCAACTCTGTAGGCATCGAAATAGCAAACCAATTCCCCTGGGCTGAATTGAAGAAGAAGCTAAGGGAAAAATACTGCCCTGAAGAAGAACTGCATCGGTTGAAGGAAGAGTTCTGGCACCTGACTGTGCAGGGAACTGACATTGCTGGATATACCATCAAATTCCAGCAATTTGCGCTGTTATGCCCGGGTTTGGTTGATCCGGAGGAGAAGAGCATCAAAAGATACATCCGCGGCCTCCGGAAAATATCCAGGGGAACGTTGCTTCATCTAAGCCAACCACTACTGAAAGTGCTATCCGGCTAGCACATGAACTCATGGCAATGGTTGTCAGCCGTGAGAAATCCAATACATCCTCCTCCAACAACAACAAACGCAAACCTTCTGAACACCACAACAACCAGAACAAGAAATCCAACACCATCCAAGGTTACAACACCAATTTTGAACACAAACGTGCTTACATCGGGGACAGGCCATATTGTTCCAAGTGCAACTACCACCATGACGGTCCATGCAGTACTCCCTGCAACAACTGCAGGAAGTACGGGCACTTGACCCGAGATTGCCGAGCCCCCAAATCCAACAACAACACCTCTCGCAACAATTCCAACCAACCCAAATCCTGCTTTAGGTGTGGAGAAACAGGACACTTCAAGAACGAATGTCCTAAAAACAAGAACAAGGGCAACAACAACAACAACGCAAGGGGAAGAGCATTCGTACTCAATTCTGGCGATGTCCGTCAGGACCCAAATGTGGTCACGGGTATGTTCCTTCTCAACAACTTATCTGCTTCTATTCTGTTTGATACTGGTGCCGATAGAAGTTTTATTTCTGATGAGTTCTGCCCTCTACTTGATATTGCACCTATTGCTCTAGATGTTAAGTACACCATAGAACTTGCAAATGGTAAACTCATAGAAACTACTAGTGTGATACCTAATTGCACTTTAAACCTAGCCAACGCAATCTTTTCAATCGATCTTATGCCTGTAGAAATTGGAAGTTTCGACGTCATCATTGGTATGGACTGGTTGTCCAAACACCGCGCTGAAATCATTTGTTATGATAAACTCGTTCGTATTCCTCTCGCCGTCGGTAGAACCATTGGTCATACAGGGGGAGACCGGTGGGACGAGACTAAACAACATATCTTGCTTGAAAACTCGTAAAAGAAAAGGTTATCCGGCAATCCTCGCACATATCATGGAGAAAAAGTCGGAGGAGAAGCGACTTGAGGATGTGCCCATCGTTCGAGACTTTCCGGAAGTCTTTCCCGAAGAACTGCCTGGTCTGCCACCGCCAAGACAGGTTGAATTCTCAATTGACCTCGTGCCAGGTGCTGCGCCTGTGGCCCGAGCACCATACCGATTAGCCCCATCCGAACTTCAGGAGCTGTCCACACAGTACAGGAACTCCTGGATAGAGGATTCATTCGACCGATTTCTTCACCTTGGGGAGCTCCGGTCTTATTCGTGAAAAAGAAGGACGGTTCTTTTCGAATGTGCATCGACTACCGAGAGTTGAACAAATTGACCATCAAGAACCGATATCCACTCCCTCGCATTGATGACCTGTTTGACCAACTACAAGGTCAAGTATTTATTCAAAGATCGATCTTCGGTCAGGTTATCATCAACTTCGAGTTCGTGATGCCGATATCCCGAAAACTGCTTTCCGAACTCGTTACGGGCATTATGAATTTCAAGTAATGCCATTCGGCCTAACCAACGCACCAGCTGTATTCATGGACCTTAAGAATCGGGTGTGCAAACCTTACCTCGATAAGTTTGTCATTGTCATCATCAACGACATTCTCATATACTCGCGAAACGAACAAGAACACGCACAAAACTCAAAACCATCCTAGAGCTACTTAAACACGAAGAGCTTTACGCCAAATTCTCAAGTGTGAGTTCTGGATACAATCCGTTCAATTCCTTGGACATATTGTTAATAGTCAAGGGATCCATGTCGATCCATCGAAATCGAGGCCATCAAGTGCTGGCAAACACCAACATCTCCAACCGAAGTACGTCAATTCTTGGGTCTTGCCGGATACTATCAGCGATTCATTAAAAATTCTCAAAATAGCTCAACCACTCACAACCCATGACTCAGAAAGACAAAAAGTTCGATTGGACTAATAAACAAGAGTCAGCATTTCAACTTCTGAAACAAAAGCTTTGCAGCGCTCCGATTCTATCTTTACCCGAAGGCACCGATGACTTCGTGGTATACTGCGATGCTTCTCATCAAGGTCTCGGTTGCGTGCTGATGCAACGAGACAAAGTTATTGCTTATGCTTTGCGGCAGCTCAAAATTCATGAAAAGAATTACACCACCCACGATCTCGAGCTAGGAGCTGTCGTCTTTGCCCTCAAAATCTGGAGACATTACCTCTATGGCACTAAGTGCACAATCTTTACCGACCACAAAAGTCTCCAACACATATTCGATCAGAAGGATCTCAACATGAGACAACGTCGGTGGTTCGAATTGCTTACCGACTACGATTGTGAGATCAAATACCATCCGGGCAAGGCAAATGTTGTTGCCGATGCCTCAGTCGAAAAGAACGAACGAAACCACTTCGAGTCCGAGCCCTCAGCATGACTATTCACAATGATCTAAACATTCAGATACTCACTGCTCAACTCGAAGCACTGAAACCCGATAATATCAAAAACGAAGCCTTGCGAGGCATGGACAAACAATTCGAAATCAAGCCTACGGGATTAGGTATTTCTCAACCGAATCTGGTTACCCAGTTTTGGAAACCTACGAGACTTGGTGATGGATGAAGCTCACAAGTCCAAATATTCTATCCATCCTGGATCCGACAAAATGTATCATGGCATCAAGGAATTCTACTGGTGGCCGAATATGAAAGCTGAAATCGCTACATACGTCAGCAAGTGTCTTACTTGCTCGAAAGTCAAAGCTGAATACAAAAACCTTCTGGTTTACTCCAACAACCCAACATTCCTGAATGGAAATGGGAGCAAATTGCCATGGATTTCATACCAAACTACCAAAGTCATCGAGCGGTTGCGATACCATTTGGGTGATCGTCGATCGTCTCACAAAATCTGCTCATTTTCTGGCAATCAACGGAAACCGACAAAATGGAAACGCCTCACTCAAATCTACATCAAAGAGGTTGTTTCTTGACACGGTGTTCCAATCTCGATTATCTCCGATAGGGATAGTCGTTTCACGTCTCACTTTTGGCAATCACTTCAAAAATCATTGGGTACTCGTCTTGATATGAGTACCGCATACCATCCTCAAACTGATGGCCAAAGTGAACGAATGATTCAAACACTGGAAGACATGCTACGAGCTTGCGTAGTTGACTTCGGTGTAAACTGGGAAAAACACCTACCGTTGTGCGAGTTTTCGTATAACAACAGTTATCACTCCAGCATAAAGGCTGCACCTTTCGAGGCACTGTACGGTCGTAGTGCCGATCACCTATCTGTTGGACCAAAGTGGCGGAGACAGTCAACTCACTGGTCCCGAACTTATTCATGAAACAACCGAGAAAATCTTCAAGATTCAAAACAAACTCAAAGCCGCACGTGATCATCAGAAAAGTTATGCTGACGTGAGACGCAAACCACTCGAATTCCAGGTTGGAGATCGAGTACTACTCAAAGTTTCACCTTGGAAAGGTGTCATTCGTTTCGGCAAACGCGGGAAGTTGAGTCCCAGATACATTGGACCATTCGAGATCCTCGAGAGGATAGGTCCAATGGCATATCGATTGTAACTGCCATCCGAGCTCAGCAGTGTGCATCCACTTTTCACATTTCAAATTTAAAGAAGTGTCTATCTGATGAGACACTTATCATTCCACTCGATGAAATTCGTATTGACGACAAGCTTCATTTTGTTGAAGAACCCGCCGAAATCATGACCGTGAGGTCAAACAACTCAAACAAAGTCGTATCCCCATTGTCAAAGTCAGGTGGAATTCGCAGCGTGGGCCGGAATTTACCTGGGAGCGGGAGGACCAGATGCGACTCAAGTATCCTCAGTTATTTGCTGACGCTACTTCAAACACGACTTCGAACTAAATTTCGGAAGAAATTCTCCTAACAGGGGGAGAATGTGACAACCGTCAAATTAGGACTAGTAATTGGTGCCTAATCAATTATTAATACATGTAATTAGTTCTGTGTTAGGCTAATTAATGTACCGATATATATATTATTGAATGTATACAATTATGCGATTGATTAAATTGTACAAGTTTCAAATCGAATGTGATTCGGTTCAATAAATACGGACGTTGGTGAACAACTTAACTAAATAATACGATACTATTTAATAACTCAATTTTATCCAAAATATTATTTATGTAATATTTCAACTCAAATTCGTATCGTACAAACAACAGTTACGCGATTTAGAATCCGTACAACGAACGCTCAAATTGAGATCACTAAATTAACGAATCATTTTTATGAAGGTTTTTTCAAGTATTTAGAATGAATACTTCAAGTGAAAATATTGAAATTTAAATCGTTACTTGAAAACGTTTATTAAACGTTTAACACTAAACCGAACAATTAAACGAACCTAAAACGTCACAAATTAAATTGGGAATAAGAAAATGACCAAAATACCCTTTGTGTGGGCCCCCTAGGCCACCCCCCCATGCCCCCCATTTGCCACCTCCTCTTTTCCTCCTCTAATTTCCATGCATTCCACTCACTTACACCTCCATACATGGAACATGCAAGACCATGCATTCTTCCATTTCCATTCAAACACTTCAACTAGTTTTCTCTCTATTCTCTCTCTCTCAAGTTCCAGAAAACTCAGCCCTTTTCTCCACCCTCAAACCACCACAAGTCCACCCTAAACCACCATAGCACCACCACCATCAAAGTCACTATTTTACAAAGAAAATTAGCTCAACAACAACTACTCTTTCTCCTCATCTCATTTCCATCAAAATCTTTGTAAGGAAACTCTTTCTTACTTTTATATTGTTTATTACATGTTATAAAGCTCATGTAACAATATTATGTCCAAATTTAAACACAAAATACGTTTTTATGAATTATATACAAAGAGCACACAATCTGTCTAGAAAATCACAGCTTACTAAAAACGTCATATCTTGAGTTATAGAAAGAGTTAGAAGATGCATATTTTTTTAAAATTTGCATATTGAAAAGATCTACAAGTTTCATGTTTCAAGTATTTACCAGATCCGAAGTATTTTTGTCTATAAGCCGATTTGTGGGACTGGTCTGGGTGAAATCAGAAACTGAGCTATGCATTACTATCTATTTTGTTTCTCTATGAAGATGGGACTTAAAACTTTTAGAAAACATATGTTAGAAACTAAACACATAGAAGATTAGTTGGTATAAATTGTGAGACTTGATTTGGACCAGAAGTTAGTAGGACCCATGGCGAAACAAACCGACAAAAGTCGAAAATATGAAATCTTGTAGTTTTGGGACTTTTTTAAAACCAACACTTTTGGTGAACTCCGACATGAACCGAAAATTTATTTGGACTCTATAAACTGATATATGGGTTGGGTGAAAGTTTCGGGTCAAACCGGGTAAATTTGACCAAGTCAACAAAAGTGGCTCGATTTCGAAAAACTTACTATATTTGGAAAATGGTAACAAAAATGAGTTTGGGTGACTTAGTAATAACTTGGACCAAAAACTAATTTTGGAAAGTTTCCCGAATGAAAAACCGACACTTGGATACACTTGGGCTAAAAATGGAAAATTGGCCAGACGCTAGTGTCGCATGACCTGCGACACTACCTGTGACATTACCTGCGACACTACCATAGTATCGCTATTAGTGTCGCTACTTATTGAAAATGTGATTGAACCTGCGACACTGACCCTAATGTCGCATAAACTCACTACGACATTGACCTTAGTGTCGCATGACCTGCGACACTCGCATACACTGCGACACTTACCCTAGTGTCGCATGACTTGCGACACTGACACTAGTGTCGCTAAAAACAGAATTTATGGCACTTGTTTTCACTAAGTATTGAACATGGATAACAACTTATAACCACACATGATACATACTGTAACAATATATATGATGATACAAACTTAATAATAATGTCTTAAAGAATTATTATTACAAACTTTCACCAACGGGTCGTACACGTTTTTGATAAACAAAGTTGAACAATCAAACATTTGGACATAACTAATTGTTGGACAACAAACATAGATGGTCTGTTGAGACATCTACTCACTCATATAACCTTGCGCATTTTGAACGCCCGACAGGTTACAAGTCTTTGGACATCAATTCACAGCTAATCAATTCAAGTTTATTTTAATAAACACTCAAGGCTCAGGTGAGTCTCATGGCCCCTATTTTACTGCTTTTCAATCAGGGGTGTGATATTATTGCTTGTTTTATTTTACAAGTTGAACGCAAGTACCAATCAATCAAATACTACATGAGTTGTTTTCAACTAATCACTAAAGCCCTCCATAGCATAGTCTGGTAATACATCTGTAGCGTGAATGTTAGTATATGATATCATATAGGATTGACAATCCTCGTCCGGGTTAGCACGCACTAACTGGTCAAACGGACGTATTAGCATTTGGGAAGACGAGTGTAGATTAGGCACTCGTAGGAGGCAACTCAGTTAGGTTTCCTTAATTGGACCTGATGCTCAAGTTAAGCTCAGACTATGTGCTCATGGCTGTATAACTTTTATTTTGCTTAATTGCATTTTAAATTCAATTATAAAATCTTGCGGTTCATACAATTATGTGTTGACATACAAACCTGTGAGCTCACCAGCGTTTCGTTGACCCATTTTAGCATGTATCACAGGTGACCAGCAGTAGGTTGGACTGCTCAATCAAGATCTATTAGCTCGAGTCAGCATGTAAACAATCAGAGATATTAGCTGCATCATTATATTTTGTATTTATTAATTATGTACTTAAATCTCTCATTTTCAAACTGAGCTAGTGTAAACAATATTTTGATGTAAACTTTGGTTTTATTAATATCAATGTAAAACGACGTATGTAGTGGTCGTTCATTATATCTTTTGTGCTGTGTATATTGATTAGTCGCGCCCCGACCCGATTCGCTTCCGCAACCCGAATTTGGGGGTGTGACAATATCTTAATTTATTCTAAGTCTGAGGTTAAGCATGAACATCATTTGAGATTGATTCTTGACATTTTGAAAAGAGAACATCTTTATGCTAAATTTTCCAAATGTGAATTCTGGCTTCGAGAGGTACAGTTTCTTGGTCATATTATTTGTAAGGATGGTGTCAAAGAGGATCCTTCTAAAGTGGAAGCAGTTATGAATTGGAATGCTCCTAAGTCTCCGTCTGAAATTAAAAGTTTTCTTAGTTTAGCGGGATATTATCGGAAATTTATTAAAGACTTTTCCAAAATTACTGGCCCGTTAACTAGGAAGGATGTTAAATTTGAGTGAGGTGATCAATAAGAATCATCTTTTCAGACACTTAAACAGTTGTTGTGTCAGGCTCCAGTATTAGCCCTACCTGACGGTTCCGATGATTTTGTGGTTTATTGTGATGTTTCTGATGCTGGTTTAGGTGCTGTATTGATGCAACATAATTGTGTTATTGCATATGCTTCTCGTCAGCTTAAAATTCATGAAAGAAATTACCCTACTCACGATTTAGAGCTTGTAGCTGTGGTGTTCGCGTTGAAAATCTGGAGACATTATTTATACGGTACTAGATGTGTTATATGTACAGATCATAAAAGCCTCCAGTACATGTTTTCTCAGAAAGAACTTCATATGAGACAGCGCCGATGGTTAGAATTGATTAAAGATTATGACTGTGAAATCCAATATCATCCGGGTAAAGCTAATGTGGTCTCCGATGCCTTAAGCCAAAAGGTACCTTCCGACCGAATATATTTTATGCGTTTAGAAATATCTTCTGATTTGATTTCTCAGTTGAAAACTGCACAGTTAGAGGCATTGTTAGATCAAAATTTAAAATCTGAGATTTTGTTGAAACGGAAAGATTTATTGGTTGATGATTCTCGGGGATTAAAAACTTTCCAGTCTCGGGTTTGGGTTCCATTGATTGGGGGACTTCGGGATTTGATATTGACAGAGGCACACAAATCGAGATTATCTATTCATCCAGGGAGTACGAAAATGTACAATGATTTAAAACCATTATAATGTTGGCCAACCATGAAAACCGATGTTGCTCGAATTGTTGAAACATGTCACATATGTTCCCAAGTAAAAGCTGAACATCAGAAACCTTATGGTTCGTTAAAACAGTTAGATATTCCTGATTGGAAATGGTAGCACATTACTATGGATTTTGTTACTAAATTTCCACGTACTCAGAAAGGTAATGATATGATATGGGTGATTGTTGATAGATTAACTAAGAGTGCACATTTTCTGGCCACTAGTGAGACAGCATCGTTGACTCGACTTGCTCAATTGTATATTCACGAGATTGTTGTAAGACATGGTATTCCTTTATCCGTTGTTTCCGATAGAGACTCTCGGTTTATTTCTGGTTTTTGGCAGAGTTTACAGCGTGAATTAGGTACCAGAGTTAATCTCAGTACAGCTCATCATCCTCAGACAGATGGATAGTCAGAGCGTACTATTCAAACACTCGAGGATATGTTACGAGCTTATGTACTTGAATATGGTGGTTCTTGGGATTCACATTTACCATTGATAGAGTTTGCTTATAATAACTCGTATCATTCTAGTATTGGTATGCCACCGTATGAGATGTTGTATGGGCGCCGTTGTCGAACACCTACATGTTGGTTAGAAGCGGGAGAAAAACAATTTGCGGGTCCCGAGATAGTTCAAATTACAGCCGACGAAGTTAAGACTGCTCGTGAGAAATTGAAAGCGGCTCGTGATAGACAGAAACAGTATGCTGACCCACATAGGCGACCCGTTGTTTTTGTTGAAGGTGAACTTGTTTATTTGAAAGTTTCTCCGTGGAAGGGTGTTATTAGATTTGGTAAACGTGGGAAGTTAGCTCCCTGATATATTGGCCCATTTAAAATCCGGCAAGTGATTAATGACCAATCGGTTTCTTTAGATCTTCCGCCTGAATTAGTTGGTATTCACGATACATTTAATGTTTGCTATTTAAGAAAGTGTAATGTGGAAGATCAATCCCAAATCCTTCCTTTGCAAGATCTTCGTGTTGACTCAAGTAAGAAATTGGTGGACGAACCTATCGAGCTTTTAGATAGAAAAGTTACTAAATTAACGAAGAAAGAAATCCTTATGGTGTTAGTTAAGTGGAAACATAGTTTGGGTGCGGATCTCACTTGGGAAACGGAGGAGAGTATGCGTGTTAGATACCCTAGTTTGTTTACTTCTAGTGAGATTTCGGGGGCGAAATCTTCTTAAGGATGGGTGATTTGTAACATCCCCAATTTGGACCTAGGAGAAACAGGTATTTTCCTTAATTTTATATGTAATTTATATTGTTATATGTGTTTGATTGTAAAATTAATAAGAAAATAAGTTTTAGGAAATATTGTGACTAGTGAAATATTGTTTGTTTTAAATAAACTTAGGTGACGGTAAAATAAAATAATTTTCTCGCATTTGAAATTGAGGTTCCAGACAATAGATCAAAAAGGTGGTATAATATTATACTGTGAGTTAAATTAGTCGGTATAATAAAAAATAGGGACCGCCTTATGTTTTTCCCCAATTTCTTGTGTTCTTCATTTTGTATCTCAAAATCTCTCTCAAACAAAATCACTAACCCAAATTGCTAGTGAAGATTTACAAAAGTTGAAGATTAAATCATAACTCATCATCTTAAGTTTCTTCTTACTATCCATTTTGTAAGTAAGTTCTTATTACCTAAATGATGAAATTAGGTTAATTTATTGTAGGGGTTGAATTAAAGCTTGAATGATTTAGTTATTAGTTGTATGATGATTGAATGATGATTCTTGATCTTTATTAAGTTGATTACATGATGATTACATGATGAAATTGTTAGATTTCTTGATTTATAGGTTTGAATGTGAAATTTTTAGGTTATGAGTAATTTGAATGAATTGTGATGATTTGATGATTGAAACCTTGTTATATGATGTTATTAGATGTTATTATGGTTAAAAATTGGTGAAAAGTTGAGTACATAACTGAGTTTGGTTGATTTTGAGATTGTTGGTTCGTATAAAAAGGTGCAGGAAGTTGTGAACTGTGCAGGTCTGGAAGGTGATGGGAATCCGGCGGATTCCTTAAGAATCCGGCGGATTCCAGGTTAATCCGGACGGATTCCTCAACCGGATTCCTTATTTAAGTTCTGTCCCAGTTATGAATCTGAAAATAACTGGAATCCGGCGGATTCAATTGAATCCGGGCGGATTCATTTAGAATCAGGCGGATTCATACTGTGTGACTAAATGTTTTTGATTTAAACTTCATAATGTGATTTAGCTTGTACATTGTGGTTATATAACTTAGTATATGCTTGATTGTTAATATTAAGTTATGAACAATATGATATGAAGTTTGACTCAAAATTTCTTGTGTGTTTCAGATCCAATGAAGACTCAATAAAATTAGATCTTTGAGTTTGGAGTTCGAAACGTGACAGGTGAGTGGACTGATTCTCACAGTTTAATTTTGGTGTTAACAGTTAGTTACATCAATCTTAAGTTGATAGTATTGATTGATTTATTGATAAGTTGATGATAGCATTATTAATTGAACTTGTTGATTGATGGATTAATTGATTGCTAGTGAATAATTCCATGATAAGTTGGAATGATAGAGGTCAATTATATTGGGTTTAGTTTCTATAGGTTAATCTTTATGGGTTGGATGAACATTCGTTGTGAATTAGTCCATATTGATTAAAGATAGCAATAAACTATCGGTAAAATCTCTGTATTGGCCTGCAGTTGATTATTAAGTGTTCTTGGAGGGTCACCGCGGACTGAGGACACCTCAAGAACCACTGATCCTCTGTTTTGATTGTTTCTTATAATTGATAGTTGTGAATTGATTGTTATGCTAAGTTAGATTGTTAGACTTAGTTTACTCACTTAGCTTTGTGCTAATCCCCCACAATACTCTAATAGGTTATACTAATGGGATAGTTGGGCAAGTTATGGATATTTGAAGAAATGTTTGACAGCTGGATACTCTGATCATTTTGATAGTATTAATAGATTTTTTTTAAATAACACCCAGCTGACACTTTAACGTTGTTGTAAGTCCGTATGTATTAGGATCGATAACGAGGTTATCTTTAGGTATTAAGGTGCGAAATCCCTTAATACGGTGTTTACGGATTGTAAACGGTTTGTTTCACAAGTATTAGTGAAATCAATAATCTAATATGTTTTGTATTGATTATACCTGATGTTAATCGATCAATACCTAACCCTTAGATTATGTTGAAAGCTCTGGAAAGTTAAATTCGTTTGTAGTTATTAATTTGAAAAAGTTAATTAGCTTTCAAACCTAATTTGGTTATAAACACGTCTCGGTTCGCAGCTTATGGGCTCTGCGATCCGACTCGGTTCGCAGCCCAAGTTGGCCCAGCGAATCCACTGGACTCGCTTCGCAAACCTGCCCTACGAACCCAACTCAGTTCGCATCGCAGGTCCTTGGTCAACCTTGATCAACATTTTTCAGTATAACATTTAACTCTAAAATGTTTACCAACCGATATATTCATTACAATTCAAAACCAATTTACAAACTTGATTACAATAATCTCTAGTACTATTACAAGCTAGATCTGTTGTCACAATAACATGTCCCAACAGACTCCCCCTTGACAATAGCTCTAGCATCTATGTCTTCAAAAATGTCTTTGATCTTTACTTGTAAATTTTACTCCCAGCACACATCTTCAGTTTAATGCAAGTTTTAACCAACAGCTGATAATCTCTTCCTAAATCTCCCCAACCTTCAATAGCAGTGATTCTGTTCTTGTATAACATCAACAGATCATTCTTGGAAAGATTCACTAAGTGTCGATGATCATATATTCTCAAAAGTTCTTTTTCTCCATCTTCGACTTCATCATCAGCTTCAAAAACCACAGCTTCACCAGTTCCAGCTTCTACATGCCATCTCTTCATATTTCCCAGAATATCCTAAGGCATAAGCTTTAACGGTATCTGCTGTACGCACTTAACTGCTGGATAAATCTTTTTACGCAGTTGTCTTCCCGTTCTTTGACTTCTTTCATTCAACTTAATAGTTTTTCCGACTCTTGGCTTAATTCTTTCAAACTTCATTGACCAACCCTCAGTCTTGATTACGCTTTCGACATATCTTCCATAAGGATCATTACTAAGGTTCTTCATTTCCATTCTAGCCAAGTCTCGTATTTCAAATCTCGGTAAAGAACTGAAAACTAAAAGCTTTCTTTCAAAGTATTGAACCCCGTCATACCTTTTAATTGCAAAAAGCTTTAAATCTACGTCATAATACCAACCGATTATACCTTTCTTAGGTACTCGCTTTCCAGTAATATCAATTTCTGATATCGCAGTCTTCACCTTTTTCTTCTTCTCCAAAGATCGGATTATCTTTATGACAATCAGGAAGATCTTCTTCAAAATTAGAATCAGTTGAATCATTCAGATATTCATCTAAATCGATAACTCTTTCTCCTTCTTCATCCTGAATAGTCACATTCATCCTTGAAGGATTTATGATGTGTTCATCTATATTAGCATCAAGATCAACACCTTCAACTAATCCAATATTGACAATAGAAGTCCAATCTTCAGGAGGTACAAACTCACCTTCCTCTAGATCATAATCAACTTCCGCTTCAACTTCATCGACAATCTCAATATCAGAATCACTTTCAATATTCTTTTCTGTAATCATTTTAAATAACACGAATTAGATAATAAAATATAAATTCTTTCATTGATTTCCCTGAATCAATCTAAGAATTTCCTTTATTTATCTCAATCGTATAATCACATTTAATCATTAATCTTATATAATTTTAATTTGTTATAAAAACATCTCAAATTTAAATCTTATATAATTAATCTTATATAATTTTCACTTGTTATTTATAAAATCACAAGTCTAAATCTTATATCAATATAACTTATATACTTACAACACATTAATCTTTCAAAGAATATAAATAATATTACAATCAATCTAAAATTAAAAAAGTATATCAGTTTCAAATACAAAATATAACTACTTCTCACCAGCTCCACTCCCACTAGCACCAGCACTAGCACCAATACCAGCAGACTCAGACTCCCCCTGAAGTGTAGCTTGCTCACTAGTCTTTGAAGGACCAGTCGGCTCACTATCTTTCGATGCACTGGGATCATCATCTCTGTCCTGTCTCCTCTTTAGCTTCAGCTCATCTTCTTTGCACATTGCCTTATAAACCCTAATCTCCCCCTGAGCTGACTGTTCCTGATGTAAACTCAAAACAAGTTCTTCCAAGTTGTCAAGCTTCAGGCATTGGGCAGTGCAGTCATTAAGCAGTGTGTTATGAATCTTCATCAATGTTCGATAAGACTCACTAACAGTGACCAACTGCTGTGCTAAAGAGAGATTCTCACCTAACAACCGTGGAACCGATCTCGTCAATTTATCTAACTCCTTTACCCTAGACTCTAAGAATGTAATCCTTTCAGCATCAGTCATAGTTGTTACTGGAATCATCGATGGTCCAGGCAGTGTCACCGAAGCAAGAAATGACTCACGAGTAAGCGGTGGAATGGCCTGAGATAAGGCAGTTGTGAGAAGACCAGCTGCAAAACGGCTTGCCTTGGTCATAGGAAACTGTGCAGAATGCACCAATTCCACAACCCCTTCTTTGATAGTCTGAGAAACCGATTCTTATGTCGGTAACTCTGTCCTTAGCTCAGCCTATTAAGATAGATACAATTACATAAAGAAAAATAATTGTTACAGATTATTCTATCTCAATTTCTTAAGTAATTATATAACACTTGTAGTACTAAATGTTTATCTCATACCTCAGTCGGTACATATACAAGTTCAGAAACCACAGATGTCATCAACTCCACCTGTGGTGTATCTAGAGAAACTGCTATAGAATGAACTGTCTCAGTTTAACTTCAAATAAACAACAAGTTAAAATTATCTAACTTTAAATTAAAGATTTAGAATTTACCATCTCTAATGGTCAAAGTCCTCGAACGCTTATGGCGTTGAGAAATAAGAAGTGTATCCTCTTCCTCGGGACCTTCATCAAGAATACTGAAGTCCGGGTTGACTTCCTTAGCCTTCCTCTTCTCCTTCAGAGCTGGATCTGGAATCATCCTAGATCGATATCTAATATAACCAGCATCTGGTGGTGGAGAAGGAGTACTATCATCATCATCTGAAGCCGGCTCACCATCACGGCCTCCAGATGGACCAACATCAAAATCCTAAATTTTAAACATATTAAACATTTATGATTAGCTAGAAGCTCTATCATACAAGTTCTATATATTTTTATGATTAATCTGATAATTACCTTATAAGGTAAACCTTCAGATCCATCAATTTTTCCCTGCTCACCCTCAGATCGAGTGACCTCTGGGTCTGCAGTCTCAGCTCCCTGATCATAATGATATTTATATTTTATAATCAGAAACAGTATCCAATTAACTAAATATCTATAACATTTACATTATATAATAATATTATAATTATGTAACACCTAATTACCTATATTACTATATAATTATAAAATTACCTCAGGTGGTGCAACATAACTATCAATATCCCATAGCAAGGGATCAGTAGTATCATCATGCTCAACCAGACCTCCTGTATCTAAAATAACCTCTGCATCAATCTGTTGTCCCGGATGTTCTAAAACGTCATCCAGAAGCTCTTGTGGATCTTCAGGAATAACCACATCAGCAACAAGTGCAGGTACCACAGCAGCAGGCTCAACATCTAACCACCCATCATTGGCTGGAGCCACATAGTTCTCATCCAGAAGATATCCAAATAAATCAACCGCTTCCGGCTTCACTACGTCTGGACGTCTTGAGGAGTTGAGAAAACAAGCATTGTATGTACGCAAGTTGACTCGATCAACAAAGCGATCTGGAGCAACGGCTGGCATATCAGGAATGCAGTGACGAACAATGAGCATACAAAATCGTGGATAGATCAAAAACTTCGATCTAACTACTCCAGTGATCTGACCGATAAAAGAACCGAAGATATAAGAAGAAAAACTATATGGTTGGTTATAAACCAGTGACAGTATCCCAGAAAATAACTGAGGGTTGAGCTCATCGTATCCTCCCTTCTTGTTACCGAAGACCGTAACAATGATGTGGAATAAGAATCTCCACTGACCTAGAATGAACGCCTAGATGAATTGACGTCCACGTCTGGGACCAGAATATCCCATTCTGCCCAAAGCTCCCTCGATAAAATTCGTCGAGTAAGCAGATGGACCAACTTCCTGCTCTACAATGCCTAATCTCAAAATCTGGCATAGATCATCAGCAGAGAAGACAACAGAATGTTCATTAACCCGTGTACGGACAACCAGAGGGTTAGCCGCATCATCGAACTCAATATTGTCCCAGAACTGGGTCAATATGTTCTGAGATATAGAAGGTGACTCGGTAATGGCATATCTAATCCTGGATCATGCCAAAAACGTCAAGATCTCAGTAAATCGCTCAACACCGCGCTCACTGGTGTCGAGACTCACCAGAATGTTGTGTCCAGGTGCAAAAGCTCTATCTGCCATATCTATTATTATAAATAACACAAATGGCAATTAGCATTAACTAACAAACATTAGTTAATTTAAACTTTAACGTATTATGATCGACTGATCATCAAACATCTAAGTTTACTATTAACTAACAATTTAATCTACAAACCTTAATTGAACAATTAAACAAAGTTAAATTTTCAATTTTATTTGTTAAATTATATTACATTCGTTAGTTATAAGAGAAAGTTTGAGTAAATATACCGCCGATTAAATATCGGGATACGCCGCTCGACTTCGCTATGAGTCGGAAGACTTTCGATATTAATTAACCCAAAAGTTCTAAATTATTACATATATTTAACTTATTAACGAAAGTTCATAAGTCTAATCATGTAATGAACGATTAACTTGTCAATTATTTGTAACCACAAAGTTCTCAAATCGAAAACAAGTTATAAAAAAAATATTTACGTAAACTAAATATTAATTTAATCAAACATTTAGTTTACAAAACATTTGAAAAATTAAAATTTACAAAATTCACTTCGCTTCGCAAGACACCTATGCGAAGTGAATTTCATTTCGCAAAGGTCAATACAAGTCAAACAGTCTCAACTCGCTTCGCCATTATTATCTGCGAAATGAAGTTCATTTTGCAGAATAACCTGCGATCCGAGTATTGACTTCGCAAAAATATACTGCGATCCGAACCCAAATATTGAGTTCGCTTCGCAAGAATGCTATGCGATTTGAGTTGTCACTTCGCAGAAGTGGGCTGCGATCCGAACTCAAATATTGAGTTTGCTTCGCAGAATCAAGCTGAGATGCGAAGTCAAAGGTTGAATTCGCTTCGCAGAGTTTAATCTACGATCCGAAATCAAGTGATTTACTTCGCTTCGCAGGAGTGGGTTGCAAAGTGAGTATGAATCTCACTTCGCAGATGCAACTGTTGTGAGTTTCAAACCCAAACCCATGAGCATGAAAATTTTAAAGCAAATAACTGATACAGTCATGTTCATAATACCTTGAATAACATATCTTAATAGTTTCATGTTTTATAATACATCAATTAACATGTAATTCATGTAAAACTAAACCGAAACCTATAAAAATCTGAAAGCAAGCAATTACGAATGAAATACATGGTTAAAAACTACAAGATATACCTCTTTAGATGCGTAATCAAAAGTTGTATAAGAAACACGAAGTGAAAATCCCTTCCTCTTCCTAGAAAATCGAAAATCAAGTGAAAGTCAATCTGGGTTCGCGTCGCAATCAAGTTCGCCTCGCAGAGGAAATTGGGTTCGCTTCGCAGAATGGGTGTGCAATGTAAGAGTTTGACTCGTTGACTCGCCACTTTTATACTCTAAACTCACCTCGCAACGTTGACTGGTCAACTTTGCAGTTTTGACCAAAATTACGATTTTAGCTTTAAATATAAATTCGGCTTTTATTATTTTTTACTAGTCAAACATATTAACTTCCCATAGCATTTTTGTCACATTTATTCAAACACGGAACGATAAAATGTTATAAAACTTAATTTCAAAGGATAACACAATAAATAAATCAATCCAAAACTTAATTGAATTATAATAAAATAGAGTTTTACAAAATTAAAATGTAAACAAAAATACTAAGCAAAAATTAATTCTATGATTAACTGATTAAGAATTATCTGCTTAGGGATCATATTAGAAAGAATAAGCAAAACTTAATTGATTTTTAATAAGTCTAAGACGATCGTTAATATTCATACCTCATAAAATTCATTTAAGCACAATAAAATTTCAACTTTAACCAGTAATAAACTTATATTTATAAAATTATATCTTATTTACCTTTATCCACACGATATAACACTTGTTGAAAAATAACTTAGAATTTCTTTAGAACTTATTCACTAAGGTGAATGTTCAAAGGTCATAGATAGATCAAGACGATTATCGATATTATGATCTACATAAACAAATTATACACATATTTCTGAGCAAACCTTTTATTGTTAATGTGTACATTATCTAGTGTTTTCTACTATACAATATACTGAGAAACTCAAGTACAACTCATAACACTGTATCCTATTTTTATAAGGTAGGAGTTACTAAATGATGTCCTTTAGAAGCATATAACTTACACTTGACATTTGATACTTTGTATCTTTCATATGTAAGGTAGAGGTTACTAAATGATGCTCTTTAGAGACATATAACTCACCTTGTAGTTTTAAAGACTTTGTATCTTTTTGTTTTAGTTAACAGTGCATGGAAGTACTACCATTTAACAATTAAGACTTGAGTCATACATGGTATAGCAGTTTCACAAAAGATAAGACACATGCATTTAGAATTTCTTAAACGCTCAGAAATCCTAGCAGAATCTGCCTATCAATATATCGTATTATGAAGCTGACTAGACTAAAGTTATTCTTATCACTTATGAAGTATGAGACGGGTTATTATCAGTGGATATAGGTGTATAATAAGATAAATAGAAGTCAAGTTCTAGTTAAAATCATTATCTTAGAGTGACCTATAGGAATCTATTAACACATCATACTTAATACTTAAGGTATTATTTTTAGGCTTATTCTCCTAATGCACTATCATCTCCCAAGTTTTTGCAAATAAAAACTTAAACATTTTCTAAAAGAACTACTGTTATTCTTTTATTGGAGGCGATTCCCCTAAGGTAACAAGCAAATGAATGCCATACGCCCCCCTTTTTTATTTTTTATTTTTTTTATTTTGAATAGAAAGACTTAAGCTATTACATTTCCTTTGGAAGACTAGTTATTCTGGATTCTTCATTCCGTTCAGTTGAACCAGCGTCTCAAAACGATTCCTGTCAAAAGCTTTTGTGTATAAGTCTGCCAAGTTATCCAATGATGGAACCTTGACTAACTGTATAAGCTTCTTTTCAGCACAGTCTCTTGTGAAATGATGACGAATATCAATATGCTTTGTCTTGCTGTGCTTTACAGGATTATTAGTGATAGATATGGTGGATTCATTGTCAATCATCATTGGAGTGTTGGTTAAATTTAAACCATAATCTCTCATTTGCTGTTGAATCCACAACACTTGAGAACAGCAGCTGCCTGTAGCAACATACTCGGCTTCACATGTAGAAATGGCTACTGAGGTTCTTGCACTGCCATGACACTAATCTTCCTCCAAGGAACTGACATCCACCAGTTGTGGACTTTCTATTCTGATTGCATCCTCCATAATCAGAATCAGTGTAAGCAATAAAATCCAAGTTTCCTCCAGTTGGATACCAAAGTCCCAGCTTCGGTTTCCCTCTTAGGTAACGAAAGATTCTTTTAACTGCTTGCATATGAGACTCTTTAGGTGAGGCTTGATATCTTGCGCAGATACATACTGCAAACATTATATCCGGCCTGGATGCAGTGAGATACATTAGTGACCCAATCATGGCCCTATAAAGAGTAGGATCCACATCTTTGTCACTCGATGTATCCGGTCCAAGTCCATGATTTTCTGGAATAGGAGTATGATATATGCGTGTTTTATCCATCTTAAAACGTTCTAACAGTTCATAGGTATACTTTGTTTGATGAATGAACATACCATCTTCTTTTTGATCAACTTGTAATCCTAAGAAGAAATTCAACTCTCCCATAGCAGACATTTCAAATCTTTTTCGCATGAATTTCTCAAATTCTTGACATATCTTTTCGTCAGAAGACCCAAAAATGATGTCATCAACATATACTTGAACGAGCAGAAAGTCATTCTTTTTCCATTTAACGAAAAGTGTACTATCAATTGAACCTCTTGTAAATCCATTCTCAAGAAGGTACTTTGATAGTGTCTCATACCATGCCCTGGGTGCTTGATGTAATTCATATAGAGCCTTATTCAAGCGATATACTCTATCTGGATAATCTGGATCAACAAACCCTGGTGGTTGAGAGACATACACCAATTCTTGTACTTTGCCATACAAAAAGGCACTCTTAACATCCAACTGATATACTTTAATTTCCTTGTAAGTTGCAAATGATAAGAATACCCTTATTGCTTCAAGCCTAGCAACAGGTGCAAACACTTCGTTGTAATCTATTCCTTCTTCTTGATTGAATCCGTGGACCACTAAACGAGCTTTATTGCGAGTAACAATTCCCCGATCGTCTCTTTTTCACTTAAAGACCCATTTAGTTCCAATAGGATACTCACCAGAAGGTAAGTCAACTAGCTCCCATACATTCAGCTTTTTAAACTGAGTCAATTCTTCTTGCATAGCTTCTACCCACGAGTTTTCTTTTAATGCTAGTTGAACATTTTTAGGTTCAACTTGTGAGATAAAGCATACATAAAGACATTTATTTGTAATCCCAGTTTCTTTAATTGAAACGTATAAGCTAGTGTATTCAGAAGTTCTAGCTTTAGCTTGACTCCTAGTTAACATTGGAAGGTTTTGATCACCAATGATATTTTCCACAGGATGATTCCTACTTGTTCTAGTCACAGTTACTGGCTCAACAAGTATCTCATCATCCAAATTGGTACCAATCTCTTCCAATGGTGGCATATCCTCATCAGTACTGTACATCTCATCAGAAGTTATTCTTTCCCTCAATTCCCTTGTAGGAGTAAAGATATTATCTAATACCCTTTGAGTAACTTCTGATAACTTGTCTTGCACTTGAGGTTTATCCACTGATGGCTCTTTTGAAGTACTAGCTGAGTGATTATTTGCAGACGACCCATATGAAGAAGCATCCGATGTATGTGTCAGGTCTGTGTCCCCGTCACCGTACAATAAATGCTCCGGGATTTCTGAATTAACCACATAGTCACTTATAGGGACTTTAAATGACTTAAACAGATCTGAATAATCAAATTGCCAATCTAATCCCTTGTGTTTGTCATGAGTATAACTTGTAACTTCAATGTTAAAGACAGTTTCCACACGACCAGTGACTTTATTGAAAACCTTCTTGTTTGGTGAATTAGGAATATAACCTAGGAAATATCCTTTGTTGGGAATTATAGATTTGATGATACAAAAGAACCAAAAGATGAAACAAGAGGGACTAACGATGAACTTCTTATATTTAGTTAGTTTCCTAATACAATTATGATTTCTTTGTAAACCTAGATATCTCTATTATATAAAGAGATATTAGGTGTAGGGTTTAAAAGTGCACACATAATGTAGACGTCTAAAGGTTTGTTTAGCCTCAAGATCAAGGTTTCTTGATCCTGTTATATTTGTATAACCGTTTTATTCTGATCAAATAAAATTGGGGCTTGTTGTGATAACATTGATTTGTTCTTATTCCGCTGCATATTATTGTCAATGTTATTATATCCTAGATCAAGATCTAAACAATCTGAGCTAGATCGTTATTACGTTTTCACAATTGTTATCATTATATCCTAGATTAGACCTAAAAAGTCTAGAGCTTAAACGATCATACGTTTTCACAATTGGTATCAGAGCAAGGCTCGTTATCTAGAGTCTGCAAGTTTTACAAGCAAGAGAAGCCATATCAAAGAAACCCTAGAAGATTGCAAGAAAAATTCGTAATTCGTCACTTTCTGCACAGCGATAGTAAAACATCCGGATCTCATTCGTTAACCGTTCAATCATCGTGAAATTTGAACTGTAGGTTCATAACACATAGACGCACAATCTGAGTGGAGGAATTTTCGATCTGAGCTTTTGATTGAGAGATATATAAAGTCGAAATCTGCTGCTCGAACCATATGGTTTTTCCGAACAGCTGCAGTAAATCGATCACTGTGTCTTCGTTATTCAACGAATATTCTTGTTTTTTGGATATGTTATTCAAGACATAGGTTTCCACATCGTGTAAAATTTTCATCATGATCGGATGTGTCTACATAGAGATATGAAAATTCGAAATTGCTGCAGTATGTTTGTGGTTTCTGTTTGTGCAGCTGCTGTGTTTTAATTGCCGTGTGTTCGTTAACCGTTGGATCGACTTGATTTTTGGATATGTGGTTAATGAAACATTGATGAACTTCGTGTAAAAATTTGAACATGATCAGATTCGTAATCAGGGAGATATGTAATTCTGAAGTTTCCTGCCACTGCTCGTTAGATGTGCTAGCCACTGCTCAGCCACTGTTTGTACAAACGTTGCCACTGCTAGAAGGTTCTTCCCGCTGTTAGTACAAACTTCCCGCTGCTAGTACAAGCTTACCACTGTTAGAATAAGCTTACCACTGTTAGCACATCCAATTCTTCTTCCCCTTTTTGTCATTATCCAATAGGAATCTTCTTGAAGATAAGCAACTTTGAACCTTTACAATCACTTGCTATATAATACACCACTAATCCAATTTTCTAATATCTCAAATTACCCTCCATGACGCATAATAAGAATAATGAATTTGAGCAATAGAATATTACACTAGCAGTAATAATATATAACTAGCAGTAGTGATGAAACCTTTATCCCTAAAATTAAGCATGAACATCTTCTGATGGTTAAACATTTTTTCGATAAGCTTCCCCTCAAATCAATATGTTAACCATCTCTTGAATCTCGAACTTTGTAGGCTCTTTGTAATGATCACCGATGAAGAAAATAAAGTATAACAAACTTAATAAAGAAGTTAAATCTTCCAAACTTGTACCTTAGATCTTGTACTAACCACGACTTTGAACTTATAATCCTATGTATAAGTATACCGCAATCTGTTTGACAAAAATCCTTATTCTCCATAATAAGTCACTGAGCACACCATAACTCCTTCAAGTGATAGCAAATATGAGCATTGAGCACCATCAGTTTGTAAATCACACACTTTTGCTAGATTTGTCAAGTCTTCGTCGTCATCATACAAACCAAACAAGTTATCTTCAAAGTTTAACACCCCACTTTGAGATATGATAAGATACACACTTGTCAAATGCAACTCCAATATCAAATAAGCTATAATCAACCTTCTTCGTAATCACATCTTCAAATAATCTTCAAAAACGAGCCATAAAATCAATAAAGATAAATTGTTATAAAAACAATTTCATTCGAGATCCAAACTTTTCTTATACAGTAACCATAAAAACTGTACGGATAACCATCCAATAATAGCAACGAATACCATATAGTACCATCCATGATGAGTATCACTAATTCCGCATTAGTGTTTGAAAAATGACTAACAGTGGTAATCGATACCAAGCAGTGGTAAAATTACATTAGCAGTGGCAACTACTAACTAGAAGTGGCATCTACTAACTAGCAGTGGCAACTACTAACTAACAGTGGCAATAACCGAACAGTGGTAAGATCTTCTAGCTCTTACCAATTGTGAAAACGTATGATCGTTTAAGCTCTAGACTTTTTAGGTCTAATCTAGGATATAATGATAACAATTGTGAAAACGTAATAACGATCTAGCTCAGATTGTTTAGATCTTGATCTAGGATATAATAACATTGACAATAATATGCAGCGGAATAAGAACAAATCAATGTTATCACAACAAGCCCCAATTTTATTTGATCAGAATAAAACGGTTATACAAATATAACAGGATCAAGAAACCTTGATCTTGAGGCTAAACAAACCTTTAGACGTCTACATTATGTGTGCACTTTTAAACCCTACACCTAATATCTCTTTATATAATAGAGATATCTAGGTTTACAAAGAAATCATAATTGTATTAGGAAACTAACTAAATATAAGAAGTTCATCGTTAGTCCCTCTTGTTTCATCTTTTGGTTCTTTTGTATCATCAAATCTATAATTCCCAACATCCTTTGTCAGCTTTTTCTCCAAACTTAGGTTGATTGTTAGTCTTCAAAAGTGTGCATGAGACACCAAAGGGCTCAAATCCCTTCAAATTAGGTTTCTTTTTGTTCAGAAGTTCATAACAAGTCTTGTTATGCTTCTTAACAGTTAGTACCCTATTCAAGACATGGCATGTTGTATTCACTACTTCTGCCCAAAAGATGACTAGAAGCCCTTAATCTGTAAGCATGGTTCTTGCTGCCTCAATAAGAGTTCTATTCTTCCTTTCAGCAACAACATTTTGTTTTGGTTCATAAGGTGCACTGAATTGATGTTGAATTCCTTTACTTAAGCAATAGACATTCAACGTAGAATTTTTGAACTCTGTACCATTATCACTACGAATTCTCTTAACTCTCGTGTTATAGACATTCTCTACTAAATCTAAGAACTCCATAAGCATTCCTGGAGTTTCATCCTTAGATTTCAAAAAGAACACCCATGAGAATCTAGAGAAATCATCGGTAACAACCAGACAATACCATTTGCCACCTATGCTTCTTTTGCTTATTGGGCCAAAGAGATCCATATGTAGCAATTCAAATGGCAAGGATATAGAGTTTTCTGTTTTAGACCTGTGTGGTTTCTTATGTTGTTTTCCTTTCAAACAAGAAACACACCTGTCTTCAAACTTAAAACGTTTCTGTGGCACACCCAGAACTAAACCATTTTTGGTTTTCTAATTCATTTTACGAAAGTTTAAATGTGGCATTCTCCTATGCCATAGAATAGAATCTGCTTCAGAAGCTTTGGATAATAGACATGTAGACTCCATTGAAGTATTTGGAACACCCATGTTAATAGCATAGATGTCATTCTTCCTTGGAGCCCTCATTAGTATCCATTCTTCGGGAATAACAAATCCCAGCTTCAGGACTAAGGCTTCTTTTTCATTAAAATGAACTGGACGACCTTTATCGCAGACCTGGGAAACACTCACCAAGTTGTGAGTTAGTTCTTCAACATAATTCACATCTTCAAGAGTCAAAGTTCCATTTGAAACTCTTCCTTTTCCCGTAATCACTCCTCCTTTATCCCCAGCGAAATTCACTCGCTGTTTTGAACCACCTTTGAAGTCTTTCAGTAGACTTCTTTCTCCTGTCATGTGTCTTGAGCATCCACTGTCTACATACCACCAGCTGTCTTTGTTCATAGTTTGCTCCTGCACATGACATGTTGCACACAGTTAGTTTTCAAGAGGGACCCAAGCCATTATGGTCTTGGGTTGTCCCTTATCATCTACAATCTGAACTTCCTTAAAATAACCATAACTGTTCCCATCGGGAGTCTTGGTGACATTTACTGGAGGTTGAGATTGTTGATGATTTATTGTCTTATGCCTGTGAGGAGAGTGAGTGGAAAACCTCCTAGGCATTTGACTGTTTTGTTGTGCATGAGAGGTAGAACCATTCTCATATTGACTATGGTTTCTACTTGGTGTTCTAAACCTTGAGGGTGTCTTATCTCTAGATCTATTGACAGAATTATTACTTTGAGAATAAGGTCTCTTAGGTTTAGGTGGAGAGACACTACTAGTGTTGTCTCTCTTCAACATGTTCACAGGTTTGCTTCCCAAACCAGGTTTAGCACTAGGCCTGTCTACATGTTTTGGTTTATCGTTATTCACAGGCTTATGAATTTCTTCCAACTTCTTATTAGGACAACAAGAAGCCACATGCCCCTTTTGATGGCATTTGAAGCAAGACATCTGCCTACGTGACTTAACATCTTTTGCCTTAGTTTCAATCTGAGTCTTAGATACTAAAGATGAATCATTATGTTCTTTAATAAGCTTATCATCTACTTTGGCATCATTCAGCATTCCACCCGATACAAATTGTACATTGGTGAAACCTGCTATCTTACCAATTTTAGATGATTGTTCTTTAGGAACATCCTTCTGTATCTTAGAGACATCAGATTCTACGGGTACATTAACATCAGAATTAGCAGTTGCATCAATCATCTCTAGGTCAACATTAGTAGTAGTATAATTAGCATTAAAAGGCGGAGGTACATCACTATAGCCTAAGCCAGTCTTGTCCTTTACACTATGTTGAGCATCAATTATATTGTCCATAGTTAAAGAAGAAGCTCTATAACTTTCAAACTTACGATTAAGCTCAACTAACTTGACCTTAGATTCAGCTAATTCTTTGTCCTTGTCAGCTATTCCTTGATTTAAGTCCTTTAGGTTTAAATAAAGACCATCTATTGTCACAGATTGTTCATTTATTGTATTCCTAAGTACAGTCTTGTCAGATGTGTAGGACTTAATTTGTTTCTTAAGGTCTAGCTTGTTCTCACTTAATCTACGTACATCAATTTTGGCCAGTTCTAGTTCAGATGTTAAAGCCTTATGTGATTCAGCAAAGACATTAACCTGGGCTTGTAAACTAGTCACTAACTGACATACATCTATAAGTGTAGGAACATCAAGACATACCCGTTTCTTTTCAGTTTGGAGTTTAGCCATTTGTGCAACAAAGTCTTCTGGACATAGATCTTCAGTTGATCCCAAGTCCAACACATCATCTTCAACTGCCAGCACCTTCAAATCAGGAATCTTCATTTGATAATCCTCAGCAGTAGGCATGTAAGATGGTGTCTCCTCAATCTGAACTGGATCTTCAATTTCAGCCATTAGAGCTTCTTCAGACAAAGCTCTCCAGTCATAAGAACCATCCAGTTGTTGAACGACCAAGGCTTTAGAAGACAGAGAAGCACTTGGTTTTTCTGGATTTGCAGATTTCTCAGTTTTGGATCTTTGACATTCCCTAGCAAAATGTCCATAACCTTGACAGTTAAAACATTTTACTTTGGATTTATCAAACCCAACTTTATTTCCCACCATCTTTCTTCCAGTACGCTTTAAGAAATTTTTAACTCTCCTTGACACCATAGCAAGTTGCCACTGGAGATCCATTTCTTCTAAGTCGTCGGGGTCTACCTGATCATAATCCTCATTAAAAGTAGCTGGATCATTGATCTTACCCTGAATGTAATTTTCATATGAAGCAACAAATGAAGCAACAAATGAAGCAAGAACTGATAGTTGTTGTTCAGCGGATTCCACCAGGTTAACGCTTTGTCAGCTAGAGTACAGGTGACATATTTCACCACGTTGTTGGTAGCGCAGTTGCTAATGTCGAGGACCGATTCCATCTTTTCAATCCAGTGGACTAAGCCAATGGCCCCTTCAGTCCCGGTGAAGGTGTTGGGTTTGCAGGCTTGGAAGGTTTTGTATGAACATCCCTGTTGGTTGTTTGCTGGCGTCTCACTGTTGACGGGGGTGGTACCACTGTTGTGCACCACATTATCATGATTGCGGCTTGCCTCATACTGGGCAATTGCTTCAGCCACACGTCGTTCGATGATCTGTTCGGTAGTTTCGACGACAGGAGGGGTAGGCGCGCGACGACTGTTTCGGGTATTTCTTCGTTTAGGCGGCATGATGACGTTCTGCGATGAAGGAGTGCAGAAGTCAATGCCAATGAAAAGGGTGTGAAGAATAAAGTTTCACATATTTTAGTTATCGAGTATTTATAAGAAATGATAGGCTTCCCATCACGTATCTCACGACTATGAAACGCCAATATGTACTTAGTATAATATAATCACGTTGGCCAGGCGTCATTATATGATGCTAAATACATACTTCTTTTCATCAACCGTTTAATACGATCAGGTTCGTATGAGATCAGAATGAAAGTGAACGGTTCGGATGAAATATGGTTCAACAAGTGGATTACGCGTATCGATGTGTCGTAACGATAGTTAGTCGTATGCAAATGTGTGTATGCATGTGCGTTCTAGCCAAGGCTATAGTCTAGGTCTCTAAGGTCTCTAAGTCACCTAAGAAATCTAGTTCGCTATAACCAATGGCTCTGATACCAATCTGTCACACCCCCAAACTCGTTGATTTTGTTTAGCGGAAGCATTTAACTAAATATGGAGAGTGCCACAATACACAGTACATGCATACGTATCAGAGCATATGATTACAACAGAACAAATATATTAAGATGCCAAAGTATTAGTTACAAAGTTTACGATTCCTCGAATCGTACAAGTTAAAAGTATTAAGTTTACAAAAGTAGATTTCGTAAATATCACTAAAATCACTTTAGTTAAACAAAAGAAATCCAGTTGTCAAAAGTTGGCATCCTATTGTCATCGTGGGTCGCCTAGAATCCGTATGTGCAGGCGGTCCTTACGTGTGCTGCTAATTCCCTGAAAAACATAGTAAAAAGTCAACAACGAGGTTGAGTGAATTCACAGGTTTCATGTTGCAAATACAGTCTGTTTAACCAAATACGTTCGTAAATAGTTGTTGAATATCAAATATGTTCACAAGTAGTATTGCCATAATAGTTGACTAAACGTTTTGTGGAATGCTATCCAAATATAGTTCGGTTGGGATGTTGCCCAAAATACAGTTCGCGTGGGATGTTACCCAAAATACAGTTTACGTGGGATGTTACCCAAATACAGTTTAAAATATGTAGCTGGTCGTTCTCCAGCATTTTCCAAAACAGTACCGGTCGTTCTCCGGTCTAGATACGCACGGGTCGTTCTCCCGTCCAAACACTGCTGGTCGTTCTCCAGCGAAATACGCACCGGTCGTTCTCCGGTCCAGAATACGCACGGGTCGTTCTCCCGTCCACTTGGCCAGTCGTTCTCTGGCACTAAGATACGTAGCTGGTCGTTCTCCAGCGTTTTTATAAAAGTACCGGTCGTTCTCCGGTATACCAAACAAAGTTTAACACGACATTCGTATAAAAATGTGGTATCATAAATTCCAGTTTTGTGTATGAGTTTAACAGTTCAAGCACTCTAATCGTGTGAGCAAACAAGTATGATAAACAATCATATGAGTAAAAGCAGTTATGGCAATAAGTAAAACAGTTGACTATGTTTTCCACCCCTGTTCAAAAGCAGTTGAAACAGTAAAAGTAGGGGCTGTGAACTCACCTGTTGAGTTAAGTAATGTGCGAGTGCTAGCAAAGCCTAAAGCCCAAGTATAGTCCGGAATCTCCTAACGCCCTAAACGTATGATATTTGATAAGTATGTGGATGTCTAAGTTTAACCATCCATGCTAATGTTCGTACAACCAAGTTATGTCCACATGTTTGTTTATACATTTTATGTTTTGAAAAAAACATGTACGGCTCGTTGGTGAGTTTTCGTAATAATAATTTAAAGTATTATTATTATATATTTCGTGTTGCATTCTTCCCACAGTATATGTGTTTCATGTGCTAGTTATATCATAAAGGGTTGATTCTTGAAGATGTTTAATGATTAACGTGAAAATGTCCTTAAATTTTCTGTTATTTTATCCGAAAGTACACACACACACACATATATAAATATATATATGTATATATGTCCGAATGTGACAAAATTCATCGTTTAGGGTCAAAAATGCATTTTTTTCAAAAAGTCAACTCGCAGTCAAAAAGTCAACTCGCAAGTGGATCCGCAAGTCAAGTGGATCCGCAAGTCAAGTCGACCCGCAAGTCAAGTCGATCCGCAAGTCAAGTCGACCCGCAAGTCAAGTCGACCCGCAAGTCAAGTCGATCCGCAAGTCAAGTCGACCCGCAAGTCCAAATCTCGACTCGCGAAAATCGATCTCGATCCGTAGAACGAGCTGTTCGCGATTTTTGTGTGGATTTTGACTCTTAAAGTGTTTTTCAAGGGATTTTTGGGCATAATAAGTTGATATAACACTAATACATGGCATATTAAGTGTTTTTAACAAGAAATCATAAGAAAAAGTGAAGAAATCCTTACGATTTGAAGATTTGGGGTTTGAGGATGAAGATGGTGAGTCTTGAAGATGAAGAAGATGAAGATGATGATGATGGATGCTTGTTGTTGCTCTTGTTGGTGATGAATCCGAAAATACAAGTGTTGGTGGTGATGTTGTTGTTGATTTTTGTTGTTGTTGTTGGTAGTGAGTTAGAGAGAAAAGAGATGAGGGAAAGAAGAAGAAAATAGATAGAATGAGGATGGGATTGGGGTTTGGGGGGTGTTTAGGCAGATTTTTCTCAACCAAAAAGGGAGGGGGATTTGTCATAATTTTGTGGTATTTTACCCGTGTTCATTTACCCGATCGCTAAATGTTTAAACGTTGTTAAACCATAGGTTTTTAAATGCGTTTTCGATTATTCTTTTAGTTGTATTATTTTATTTAAAGCAATGTAGTTGAGTAATAAACTTATAACTAAATCTTATTTTAAATTTTACAAATGGGTTTCAAATTATTTCAGTTGTACGAAATAAATGTTAATTGTAATAAAATACATTGTAAATATTATCAATATAATATTTAATAATTAAATAAGGTTGTTTAATAATTTCATATTATCACATAATTTGTTCACCAACGGTCGTATATTTTGTCGTATTTGTTCTGAATGTTTTGTACGCAATTATACTAATTACGAAATATGTAATACTACGCGTATTAACTAGTCGGGCTTTGCTAGACTTACCTCTAAAAGTAGTTGTGAATTCACTCGAGTAGGGAATTATCCTAAAAATGCGTGCTAATTACGTTTTTAATTATGTCATAATTGCGGGGTGTTACAGTATAGTGCTGGAAATGCTTTTAAGCAAAGTACATACGTATGGAAGCCGGTAAACGACCGAAGGTAGTTGTATTATGGATCGACATTATAAAACGGAAAGTTTATGAACGGACTTATCTTATGATTTTAAACCTAAAACTTACATTCGCCTTTCGATTAACAACCGTGATTATAACCTTGTAAAGAGGAGTCGCGAACTCACTACTTGGTCAATAGTTATCTGTGTACAACTATGGTTTCGATTGTAACATTATGCGAGCATCATAAAATGCAATGTGATTACGTGGAAGTGTCATGAGTATTGTACACTTAGAATCACAATGTACTTATCATGTAAACATCGTGAAGCAATTGAATCCACAATGGAAACATCGGTAAACGATTAAATACATTGTGGACTACCATAGCATTTTCTGACATGGTCTGGGTTTAACTCTATGCAAAAAGCCGTCAGCATTTTAATTATTTCTTTAATTAGATTAGATTAGTTTAGATTAGATTAGGTAGGCTATAGGCTAAATAACCATTTATGAAAACCTAGGGATTTGTTAATTGTATTAAGAAAGGCAAGTTTAAAATCCAATTTAAATCGATACTTTTCCTTAACCTATGAAATATAAAGTAAGGTACGCAAGAAACCTCAACACTTTCCTTTGCTTACCATGCTTAAGATTCATTAATGGGAATTGATCAACTAAGTCCGAACATATTTGCTAAGTTAATTGTTTGCTAAATGTATAGTCTTTATGGTATTAAGAACGGTTAGACTTGTTGTAGACTTGCTACTCTATTCCTTCACCCACGAGTAAATGTGCTCAATAACAAGGGCCACTGACTCCCTCACAGGAGAGTGTGGAGAGTCGAGCATTGTCTGTCTGATCAGAATCATGACACCGTGGTTCCTCGTGACATATTAGTTGATAACCGACTAATAGGGAATCTATCGGTTATACCATAAACTACCAAGTCTAGTGAACATTCCAAATTTAGTAAACATTTTCCCTACAAGTCATCATCCCACATTATAAGCTAACGAACTCACAACAAATACTCCTTTTATTATCTGATTTACAATTATCTTTTATTCTCTTTAATTAGTTTAATTAATTAACTGAACCAAAAACCCCCAACGCACTCTTTTAATCTTTACTAGAAAAGAAAGATTGATTGGATTCCCTCTGTTTCAATTCGTTTCTCTTTAAGAACGACTCTAGGTCATACTTACCATCAACTAGCCTTTTGGTTCAGTATCAGAATTAATTAACTGAACCAAAAACCCCCAACGCACTCTTTTAATCTTTACTAGAAAAGAAAGATTGATTGGATTCCCTCTGTTTCAATTCAGTTTCTCTTTAAGAACGACTCTAGGTCATACTTACCATCAACTAGCCTTTTGGTTCAGTATCAGTAAGTCACACTTAGACCCCAGCAAATACAAATTTAAAACACCCACGATCGCGGTCCGAGCGCCGTCTTCACATGGACGTTCGGCAGCGCATCAAAAGCCTTATGTGATTCAGCAAAGACATTAACCTGGGCTTGTAAACTAGTCACTAACTGACATACATCTATAAGTGTAGGAATATCAAGACATACCCGTTTCTTTTCAGTTTGGAGTTCAGCCATTTATGCAACAAAGTCTTCTGGACATAGATCTTCAGTTGATCCCAAGTCCAACACATCATCTTCAACTGCCAGCACCTTCAAATCAGGAATCTTCATTTGATAATCCTCAGCAGTAGGCATGTAAGATGGTGTCTCCTCAATCTGAACTGGATCTTCAATTTCAGCCATTAGAGCTTCTTCAGACAAAGCTCTCCAGTCATAAGAACCATCCAGTTGTTGAACGACCAAGGCTTTAGAAGACAGAGAAGCACTTGGTTTTTCTGGATTTGCAGATTTCTCAGTTTTGGATCTTTGACATTCCCTAGCAAAATGTCCATAACCTTGACAGTTAAAACATTTTACTTTGGATTTATCAAACCCAACTTTATTTCCCACCATCTTTCTTCCAGTACGCTTTAAGAAATTTTTAACTCTCCTTAACACCATAGCAAGTTGCCACTGGAGATCCATTTCTTCTAAGTCGTCGGGGTCTACCTGATCATAATCCTCATCAAAAGTAGCTGGATCATTGATCTTACCTTGAATGTAATTTTCATATGAAGCAACAAATGAAGCAAGAACTGAAAGTTGTTGTTCAGCGGATTTCACACTCATGGGCATTTTGTGATGCTCTTGAGTTGACTTCCCAGTTGTCTTGCTTTTTGCTTCACCACCGGATGAGCTTATAAAGCATAAGTCTTTAGATAATATTTCACCAGTAACTCCAGTATCACCAACTAGTAAAGCAGTGGTCGAACTGGAAGAACTGTTAGAGATAGTTGTTTTTCCATGATAAAGCCCAGGATCATGTACCTGATCAGGATCAGTATCTCTAGATCTTTTTGTGAAATCATATCCCGGAGCTTGTCAATTGCCTGCTCCAAAGACATAGCTGCATAACGCTCATCATTATCTTTAAGCATAACTCCATACATTTCCCATTTCGAAGGAAGACCCTCAATAAACTTGTCAGTCTTCTCCGTATTAGAATAGGTAATGTCGTGGTCATCTAGCTCACTTAACAGATGGTAATATCGGGTGGTATATGCATCAAGATCTTCACCTTTCATAGCTTTGAAAACTATGAATTGTTTCTTTAACAGATTACACCTACCTTCCTTAACTTGAGGACTTCCATCACACCTTTTCTCTAAAGCTTCCCATAGCTCTTTAGCGGTATGAAAAGACTTCAACTGATGGTTGATTTCTTTTGGAAGACTCATTTTAATTGAAGAATGAGCTTTATTCTCAATTGATAATCCTTCTTTTCTTCATCACTCATTTGAGTATAGGTAAGTGCTACTGTCTTACTACCAACCTTAGCAGAAGGTGCAGTATATCCATTCTTAATGCACATCCAAATAGACAAGTCATGGAGCCGACAGTGTGATTCAAATCGGTCTTTCCATCCATAGTAGTCTTCAAGTCGGAGCTATTTAGGTGGAACATTAGATTTCCCAACCTCATGATCCATCTCAATCATCTTACTTATGTCAGACATTGTTGCAAATTCCAGAAATTAACAACTAAGCAGAATGCTCAGATCGCAGGAACTCAGTTCGCAGAATGAACTCAGTTCGCAGAAAGAACTTAGTTCGCAGGGGAGAACTCAGTTTGTAGAACAAGTTCAGTTCGCAGACCAGAACTCAGTTCGCAGAATGAACTCAGTTCGCAGGGGAGAACTCAGTTCGCAGAGAAGAACTCAGCTCTGATGCAAAATGGTCTGCGATCCGAACTCAACTCGTGAGTTCGCTTCACAGAAATGTTCTGCGATTTGAGTTTTGACTTCGCAAAAATGGTATGCGATCCGAACTCAACTCGTGAGTTCGCTTCGCAGATTCAAGTTGCGATGCGAAGTCAAAGATTGGATTCACTTCGCAGAATTTAAACTGCGATCCGAAATCAAGTGATTTACTTCGCTTCGCAGGAGCGGGTTGCGAAGTGACATCACATTTGAAGTTCACTTCGCAGGAGCGGGTTGCGAAGTGACATCACATTTGAAGTTCACTTCGCAGGAGCGGGTTGCGAAGTGAGTATGAATCTCACTTTGCAGACGCAACTGTTGTGATTTTTCAAACTCAAACCCATGATCATGTAAATTTAAAGCAAATAACTGATACAATCATATTCCTAATACCTTGAATAACATATCTCAATAGTTTCATGTGTTATAATACATCAATTAACATGTAATTCATGTAAAACTAAACCTACGAAATCCGAAAACAAGCAATTACGAGTGAAATACACAGTTAAAAACCACAAGGTATACCTCTTTAGATGCGTAATCAAAAGTTGTATAAGAAACAAGAAGTGAAAATCCCTTCCTCTTCCTAGAAAATCGAAAATCAAGTGAATAAGTGGTCGGTTCGCTTCGCAGATGTTCGTCTCGCAGGGGATTTGGCTTCGCTTCGCAAAATGTGTGGAAAGTGTGGGTTTAACTCGCTTGACTTGTCCCTTTTATACTCTAAACTCACCTTGCAACGTTGACCGGTCAACTTCGCAGTTTTGACCAAAATTGCGATTTTAGCGTTAAATATAAATTGGACTTTTATTTATTTTTACTAGTCAAACTTTTTAACTTCCCATTGCGTTTTTGTCACATTTATTCAACACGGAATGATAAAATGTATTTTAACTTAATTCCAAAGGATAACACAATAAATAAATCAATCCAAAACTTTATTGAATTATAATAAAATAGACTTTTACAAAATCAAACTGTAAACAAAATTACTAATCAAAAATAAATTCTATGCTTAAATTATTAAGAATTTACCTACTTAGGGATCATATTAGAAAGAATAAGTTAAACTTAATTAATTTTTAATAAGTCTAAGACGATTGTTAATATTCATACCTCATGAAATTCAAATAAGCACAATAAAATTACAACGTTAACCAGTAATAAACATATATTTATAAAATTATATCTGATTTACCTTTATCCACACGATATAACACATTGTTGAAAAATAACTTATAATTTCTTTAGAACTTATTCACTAAGGTGAATGTTCAAAGGTCATAAACAGATCAAGACGATTATCGATATTATGATCCACATAAACAAATTATACACAGATTTCTAAACAAACTTTTTATTGTTAATGTGAACAATATCTAGTGTTTTCTACTATACAATATACTGAGAAACTCAAGTACAACTCATGACACTGTATCCTATTCTTATAAGGTAGAAGTTACTAAATGATGTCCTTTAGAAGCATATAACGTACACTTGACATTTGATACTTTGTATCTTTCATATGTAAGGTAGGGGTTACTAAATGATGCCCTTTAGAGACATATAACTCACCGTGTAGTCTTTTAAGACTTTGTATCGTTTTGTTTTAGATAACAGTGCATGGAAGTACTATCATTTAACAACTAAGACTTGAGTCATACATGGTATAGCAGTTTCACAAAAGATAAGACACATGCATTTAGAATTTCTTAAACGCTCAGAAATCCTAGCAGAATCTGCCTAACAATATATCGTATGATGAAGCTGACTAGACTAAAGTTATTCTTATCACTTATGAAGTATGAGATGGGTTATTATCAGTGGATATAGGTATATAATAAGATAAATATAAGTCCATTTCTAGTTAAAATCGTTATCTTAGAGTGACCTATAGGAATCTATTAACACATCATACTTAATACTTAAGGTATTATTCTTAGGCTTATTCTCCTAATGTACTATCATCTCCCAAGTTTTTACAAATAAAAACATAAACATTTTCTAAAAGAACTACTGTTGTTCTTTTATTGGAGGCGATTCCCCTAAGGTAACAAACAAATGAATGTCATACGCCCCCTCCCCCCCCCCCCCTTTTCTTTTTTGAATAGAAAGACTTAAGCTATTACATTTCCTTTGGAAGACTAGTTATTCTGGATTCTTCATTTCGTTCAGTTGAACCAGCGTCTCAAAACGATTCCTGTCAAAAGCTTTTGTGTATAAGTCTGCCAAGTTATCCAATGATGGAACCTTGACTAACTGTATAAGCTTCTTTTCAGCACAGTCTCTTATGAAATGATGACGAATATCAATATGCTTTGTCTTGCTGTGCTTTACAGGATTATTAGTGATAGATATGGTGGATTCATTGTCAATCATCATTGGAGTGTTGGTTAAATTTAAACCATAATCTCTCATTTGCTGTTGAATCCACAACACTTGAGAACAGCAGCTGCCTGTAGCAACATACTCGGCTTCACATGTAGAAATGGCTACTGAGGTTCTTGCACTGCCATGACACTAATCTTCCTCCAAGGAACTGACATCCACCAGTTGTGGACTTTTTATTCTGATTGCATCCTCCATAATCAGAATCAGTGTAAGCAATAAAATCCAAGTTTCCTCCAGTTGGATACCAAAGTCCCAGCTTCGGTTTCCCTCTTAGGTAACGAAAGATTCTTTTAACTGCTTGCATATGAGACTCTTTAGGTGAGGCTTGATATCTTGCGCAGATACATACTGCAAACATTATATCCGGCCTGGATGCAGTGAGATACATTAGTGACCCAATCATGGCCCTATAAAGAGTAGGATCCACATCTTTGTCACTCGATGTATCCGGTCCAAGTCCATGATTTTCTGGAATAGGAGTATGATATATGCGTGTTTTATCCATCTTAAAACGTTCTAACAGTTCATAGGTATACTTTGTTTGATGAATGAACATACCATCTTCTTTTTGATCAACTTGTAATCCTAAGAAGAAATTTAACTCTCCCATAGCAGACATTTCAAATCTTTTTCGCATGAATTTCTCAAATTCTTGACATATCTTTTCGTCAGAAGACCCAAAAATGATGTCATCAACATATACTTGAACGAGCAGAAAGTCATTCTTTTTCCATTTAACGAAAAGTGTACTATCAATTGAACCTCTTGTAAATCCATTCTCAAGAAGGTACTTTGATAGTGTCTCATACCATGCCCTGGGTGCTTGATGTAATCCATATAGAGCCTTATTCAAGCGATATACTCTATCTGGATAATCTGGATCAACAAACCCTGGTGGTTGAGAGACATACACCAATTCTTGTACTTTGCCATACAAAAAGGCACTCTTAACATCCAACTGATATACTTTAATTTCCTTGTAAGTTGCAAATGATAAGAATACCCTTATTGCTTCAAGCCTAGCAACAGGTGCAAACACTTCGTTGTAATCTATTCCTTCTTCTTGATTGAATCCTTGGACCACTAAATGAGCTTTATTGCGAGTAACAATTCCCCGATCGTCTCTTTTTCACTTAAAGACCCATTTAGTTCCAATAGGATACTCACCAGAAGGTAAGTCAACTAGCTCCCATACATTCAGCTTTTTAAACTGAGTCAATTCTTCTTGCATAGCTTCTACCCACGAGTTTTCTTTTAATGCTAGTTGAACATTTTTAGGTTCAACTTGTGAGATAAAGCATACATAAAGACATTTATTTGTAATCCCAGTTTCTTTAATTGAAACGTATAAGCTAGTGTATTCAGAAGTTCTAGCTTTAGCTTGACTCCTAGTTAACATTGGAAGGTTTTGATCACCAATGATATTTTCCACAGGATGATTCCTACTTGTTCTAGTCACAGTTACTGGCTCAACAAGTATCTCATCATCCAAATTGGTACCAATCTCTTCCAATGGTGGCATATCCTCATCAGTACTGTACATCTCATCAGAAGTTATTCTTTCCCTCAATTCCCTTGTAGGAGTAAAGATATTATCTAATACCCTTTGAGTAACTTCTGATAACTTGTCTTGCACTTGAGGTTTATCCACTGATGGCTCTTTTGAAGTACTAGCTGAGTGATTATTTGCAGACGACCCATATGAAGAAGCATCTGATGTATGTGTCAGGTCTGTGTCCCCGTCACCGTACAATAAATGCTCCGGGATTTCTGAATTAACCACATAGTCACTTATAGGGACTTTAAATGACTTAAACAGATCTGAATAATCAAATTGCCAATCTAATCCCTTGTGTTTGTCATGAGTATAACTTGTAACTTCAATGTTAAAGACAGATTCCACACGACCAGTGACTTTATTGAAAACCTTCTTGTTTGGTGAATTAGGAATATAACCTAGGAAATATCCTTTGTTGGGAATTATAGATTTGATGATACAAAAGAACCAAAAGATGAAACAAGAGGGACTAACGATGAACTTCTTATATTTAGTTAGTTTCCTAATACAATTATGATTTCTTTGTAAACCTAGATATCTCTATTATATAAAGAGATATTAGGTGTAGGGTTTAAAAGTGCACACATAATGTAGACGTCTAAAGGTTTGTTTAGCCTCAAGATCAAGGTTTCTTGATCCTGTTATATTTGTATAACCGTTTTATTCTGATCAAATAAAATTGGGGCTTGTTGTGATAACATTGATTTGTTCTTATTCCGCTGCATATTATTGTCAATGTTATTATATCCTAGATCAAGATCTAAACAATCTGAGCTAGATCGTTATTACGTTTTCACAATTGTTATCATTATATCCTAGATTAGACCTAAAAAGTCTAGAGCTTAAACGATCATACGTTTTCACAATTGGTATCAGAGCAAGGTCGCTCGTTATCTAGGATCTGTAAGTTTTACAAGCAAGAGAAGCCATATCAAAGAAACCCTAGAAGATTGCAAGAAAAATTCGTAATTCGTCACTTTCTGCACAGCGATAGTAAAACATCCAGATCTCATTCGTTAACCGTTCAATCATCGTGAAATTTGAACTGTAGGTTCATAACACATAGACGCACAATCTGAGTGGAGGAATTTTCGATCTGAGCTTTTGATTGAGAGATATATAAAGTCGAAATCTGCTGCTGAAACCATATGGTTTTTCCGAACAGCTGCAGTAAATCGATCACTGTGTCTTCGTTATTCAACGAATATTCTTGTTTTTTGGATATGTTATTCAAGACATAGGTTTCCACATCGTGTAAAATTTTCATCATGATCGGATGTGTCTACATAGAGATATGAAAATTCGAAATTGCTGCAGTATGTTTGTGGTTTCTGTTTGCGCAGCTGCTGTGTTTTAATTGCCGTGTGTTCGTTAACCGTTGGATCGACTTGATTTTTGGATATGTGGTTAATGAAATATTGATGAACTTCGTGTAAAAATTTGAACATGATCAGATTCGTAATCAGGGAGATATGTAATTCTGAAGTTTCCTGCCACTGCTCGTTAGATGTGCTAGCCACTGCTCAGCCACTGTTTGTACAAACGTTGCCACTGCTAGAAGGTTCTTCCCGCTGTTAGTACAAACTTCCCGCTGCTAGTACAAGCTTACCACTGTTAGAATAAGCTTACCACTGTTAGCACATCCAATTCTTCTTCCCCTTTTTGTCATTATCCAATAGGAATCTTCTTGAAGATAAGCAACTTTGAACCTTTACAATCACTTGCTATATAATACACCACTAATCCAATTTTCTAATATCTCAAATTACCCTCCATGACGCATAATAAGAATAATGAATTTGAGCAATAGATAATTACACTAGCAGTAATAATATATAACTAGCAGTAGTGATGAAACCTTTATCCCTAAAATTAAGCATGAACATCTTCTGATGGTTAAACATTTTTTCGATAAGCTTCCCCTCAAATCAATATGTTAACCATCTCTTGAATCTCGAACTTTGTAGGCTCTTTGTAATGATCACCGATGAAGAAAATAAAGTATAACAAACTTAATAAAGAAGTTAAATCTTCCAAACTTGTACCTTAGATCTTGTACTAACCACGACTTCGAACTTATAATCCTATGTATAAGTATACCGCAATCTGTTTGACAAAAATCCTTATTCTCCATAATAAGTCACTGAGCACACCATAACTCCTTCAAGTGATAACAAATATGAGCATTGAGCACCATCAGTTTGTAAATCACACACTTTTGCTAGATTTGTCAAGTCTTCGTCGTCATCATACAAACCAAACAAGTTATCTTCAAAGTTTAACACCCCACTTTGAGATATGATAAGATACACACTTGTCAAATGCAACTCCAATATCAAATAAGCTATAATCAACCTTCTTCGTAATCACATCTTCAAATAATCTTCAAAAACGAGCCATAAAATCAATAAAGATAAATTGTTATAAAAACAATTTCATTCGAGATCCAAACTTTTCTTATACAGTAACCATAAAAACTGTACGGATAACCATCCAATAATAGCAACGAATACCATATAGTACCATCCATGATGAGTATCACTAATTCCGCATTAGTGTTTGAAAAATGACTAACAGTGGTAATCGATACCAAGCAATGGTAAAATTACATTAGCAGTGGCAACTACTAACTAGAAGTGGCATCTACTAACTAGCAGTGGCAACTACTAACTAACAGTGGCAATAACCGAACAGTGGTAAGATCTTCTAGCTCTTACCAATTGTGAAAACGTATGATCATTTAAGCTCTAGACTTTTTAGGTCTAATCTAGGATATAATGATAACAATTGTGAAAACGTAATAACGATCTAGCTCAGATTGTTTAGATCTTGATCTAGGATATAATAACATTGACAATAATATGCAGCGGAATAAGAACAAATCAATGTTATCACAACAAGCCCCAATTTTATTTGATCAGAATAAAACGGTTATACAAATATAACAGGATCAAGAAACCTTGATCTTGAGGCTAAACAAACCTTTAGACGTCTACATTATGTGTGCACTTTTAAACCCTACACCTAATATCTCTTTATATAATAGAGATATCTAGGTTTACAAAGAAATCATAATTGTATTAGGAAACTAACTAAATATAAGAAGTTCATCGTTAGTCCCTCTTGTTTCATCTTTTGGTTCTTTTGTATCATCAAATCTATAATTCCCAACATCCTTTGTCAGCTTTTTCTCCAAACTTAGGTTGATTGTTAGTCTTCAAAAGTGTGCATGAGACACCAAAGGGCTCAAATCCCTTCAAATTAGGTTTCTTTTTGTTCAGAAGTTCATAACAAGTCCTGTTATGCTTCTTAACAGTTAGTACCCTATTCAAGACATGGCATGTTGTATTCACTGCTTCTGCCCAAAAGATGACTGGAAGCCCTTAATCTGTAAGCATGGTTCTTGCTGCCTCAATAAGAGTTCTATTCTTCCTTTCAGCAACAACATTTTGTTGTGGTTCATAAGGTGCACTGAATTGATGTTGAATTCCTTTACTTAAGCAATAGACATTCAACGTAGAATTTTTGAACTCTGTATCATTATCACTACGAATTCTCTTAACTCTCGTGTTATAGACATTCTCTACTAAATCTAAGAACTCCATAAGCATTCCTGGAGTTTCATCCTTAGATTTCAAAAAGAACACCCATGAGAATCTAGAGAAATCATCGGTAACAACCAGACAATACCATTTGCCACCTATGCTTCTTTTGCTTATTGGGCCAAAGAGATCCATATGTAGCAATTCAAATGGCAAGGATATAGAGTTTTCTGTTTTGGACCTGTGTGGTTTCTTATGTTGTTTTCCTTTCAAACAAGAAACACACCTGTCTTCAAACTTAAAACGTTTCTGTGGCACACCCAGAACTAAACCATTTTTGGTTTTCTAATTCATTTTACGAAAGTTTAAATGTGGCATTCTCCTATGCCATAGAATAGAATCTGCTTCAGAAGACTTGGATAATAGACATGTAGACTCCATTGAAGTATTTGGAACACCCATGTTAATAGCATAGATGTCATTCTTCCTTGGAGCCCTCATTAGTATCCATTCTTCGGGAATAACAAATCCCAGCTTCAGGACTAAGGCTTCTTTTTCATTAAAATGAACTGGATGACCTTTATCGCAGACCTGGGAAACACTCACCAAGTTGTGAGTTAGTTCTTCAACATAATTCACATCTTCAAGAGTCAAAGTTCCATTTGAAACTCTTCCTTTTCCCGTAATCACTCCTTCTTTATCCCCAGCGAAATTCACTCGCTGTTTTAAACCACCTTTGAAGTCTTTCAGTAGACTTCTTTCTCCTGTCATGTGTCTTGAGCATCCACTGTCTACATACCACCAGTTGTCTTTGTTCACAGTTTGCTCATGCACATGACATGTTGCACACAGTTAGTTTTCAAGAGGGACCCAAGCCATTACGCTCATGGGTTGTCCCTTATCATCTACAATCTGAACTTCCTTAAAATAACCATAACTGTTCCCATCGGGAGTCTTGGTGACATTTACTGGAGGTTGTGATTGTTGATGATTTATAGTCTTATGCCTGTGAGGAGAGTAAGTGGAAAACCTCCTAGGCATTTGACTGTTTTGTTGTGCATGAGAGGTAGAACCATTCTCATATTGACTATGGTTTCTACTTGGTGTTCTAAACCTTGAGGGTGTCTTATCTCTAGATTTATTGACAGAATTATTACTTTGAGAATAAGGTCTCTTAGGTTTAGGTGGAGAGACACTACTAGTGTTGTCTCTCTTTAACATGTTCACAGGTTTGCTTCCCAAACCAGGTTTAGTACTAGGCCTATCTACATGTTTTGGTTTATCGTTATTCACAGGCTTATGAATTGCTTCCAACTTCTTATTAGGACAACAAGAAGCCACATGCCCCTTTTGATGGCATTTGAAGCAAGACATCTGCCTACGTGACTTAACATCTTTTGCCTTAGTTTCAATCTGAGTCTTAGATACTAAAGGTGAATCATTATGTTCTTTAATAAGCTTATCATCTACTTTGGCATCATTCAGCATTCCACCCGATACAAATTGTACATTGGTGAAACCTGCTATCTTACCAATTTTAGATGATTGTTCTTTAGGAACATCCTTCTGTATCTTAGAGACATCAGATTCTACGGGTACATTAACATCAGAATTAGCAGTTGCATCAATCATCTCTAGGTCAACATTAGTAGTAGTATAATTAGCATTAAAAGGCGGAGGTACATCACTATAGCCTAAGCCAGTCTTGTCCTTTACACTACGTTGAGCATCAATTATATTGTCCATAGTTAAAGAAGAAGCTCTATAACTTTCAAACTTACGATTAAGCTCAACTAACTTGACCTTAGATTCAGCTAATTCTTTGTCCTTGTCAGCTATTCCTTGATTTAAGTCCTTTAGGTTTAAATAAAGACCATCTATTGTCACAGATTGTTCATTTATTGTATTCCTAAGTACAGTCTTGTCAGATGTGTAGGACTTAATTTGTTTCTTAAGGTCTAGCTTGTTCTCACTTAATCTACGTACATCAATTTTGGCCAGTTCTAGTTCAGATGTTAAAGCCTTATGTGATTCAGCAAAGACATTAACCTGGGCTTGTAAACTAGTCACTAACTGACATACATCTATAAGTGTAGGAACATCAAGACATACCCGTTTCTTTTCAGTTTGGAGTTTAGCCATTTGTGCAACAAAGTCTTCTGGACATAGATCTTCAGTTGATCCCAAGTCCAACACATCATCTTCAACTGCCAGCACCTTCAAATCAGGAATCTTCATTTGATAATCCTCAGCAGTAGGCATGTAAGATGGTGTCTCCTCAATCTGAACTGGATCTTCAATTTCAGCCATTAGAGCTTCTTCAGACAAAGCTCTCCAGTCATAAGAACCATCCAGTTGTTGAACGACCAAGGCTTTAGAAGACAGAGAAGCACTTGGTTTTTCTGGATTTGCAGATTTCTCAGTTTTGGATCTTTGACATTCCCTAGCAAAATGTCCATAACCTTGACAGTTAAAACATTTTACTTTGGATTTATCAAACCCAACTTTATTTCCCACCATCTTTCTTCCAGTACGCTTTAAGAAATTTTTAACTCTCCTTGACACCATAGCAAGTTGCCACTGGAGATCCATTTCTTCTAAGTCGTCGGGGTCTACCTGATCATAATCCTCATTAAAAGTAGCTGGATCATTGATCTTACCCTGAATGTAATTTTCATATGAAGCAACAAATTAAGCAAGAACTGAAAGTTGTTGTTCAGCGGATTTCACACTCATGGGCATTTTGTGATGCTCTTGAGTTGACTTCCCAGTTGTCTTGCTTTTTGCTTCACCACCAGATGAGCTTATAAAGCATAAGTCTTCAGATAATATTTCACCAGTTACTCCAGTATCACCAACTAGTAAAGCAGTGGTCGAACTGGAAGAACTGTTAGAGATGGTTGTTTTTCCATGATAAAGCCCAGGATCCTGTACCTGATCAGGATCAGTATCTCTAGATCTTTTTGTGAAATCATATCCCCGGAGCTTGTCAATTGCCTGCTCCAAAGACATAGCTGCATAACGCTCATCATTATCTTTAAGTATAACTCCATACATTTCCTATTTCGAAGGAAGACCCTCAATAAACTTGTCAGTCTTCTCCGTATTAGAATAGGTAATGCCGTGGTCATCTAGCTCACTTAACAGATGGTAATATCGGGTGGTATATGCATCAAGATCTTCACCTTTCATAGCTTTGAAAACTATGAATTGTTTCTTCAACAGATTACACCTACCTGCCTTAACTTGAGGACTTCCATCACACCTTTTCTCTAGAGCTTCCCATAGCTCTTTAGCGGTATGAAAAGACTTCAACTGATGGTTGATTTCTTTTGGAAGACTCATTTTAATTGAAGAATGAGTTTTATTCTCAATTTGATAATCCTTCTTTTCTTCAACACTCATTTGAGTATAGGTAAGTGCCACTATCTTACTACCAACCTTAGCAGAAGGTGCAGTATATCCATTCTTAATGCACATCTAAATAGACAAGTCATGGAACCGACAGTGTGATTCAAATCTGTCTTTCCATCCATAGTAGTCTTCAAGTCGGAGCAATTTAGGTGGAACATTTGATTTCCCAAATTCATGATCCATCTCAATCATCTTACTTATGTCAGACATTGTTGCAAATTCCAGAAATTAACAAATAAGCAGAATGCTCAGTTCGCAGGAACTCAGCTCGCAGAACAAGTTCAGTTCACAGACCAGAACTCAGTTCGCAGAGTGAACTCAGCTCGCTGAGAAGAACTCGGTTCGCTTCACAATTCAGTTCGCAGAGCAAACTCAAATCGCAAATCTCAGTTCGCCAATTCAGTTCGCTTCGCAACTCAGTTCGCAGAATCGGCTGAAAACCCTAAAAATGAAAATTTTAGTTTTTGAACGTCTAAACCCTAAGATTACGGACGTAAACAAACCCAAAAACTTCCAGAGTATGATTTTCATCATTTTTACGCAACAAATCACGTACCAACAATCCCAAATCAACCGTTATTATCCGAATAACCTCGAACCTACGTATCTAGTCGTAGGCTCTGATACCAATTGTAAGTCCGTATGTATTAGGATTGATAACGAGGTTATCTTTAGGTATTAAGGTGCGGAATCCCTAAATACGGTGTTTACGGATTGTAAACGGTTTGTTTCACAAGTATTAGTGAAATCAATAATCTAATATTTTTTGTATTGATTATAACTGATGTTAATCGATCAATACCTAACCCTTAGATTATGTTGAAAGCTCTGGAAAGTTCAATTCATTCGTAGTTATTAATTGGCAAAAGTTAATTAGGTTTCGGTTCGCAGCTTATGGGCTCTGCGATCCGACTCGGTTCGCAGCCCAAAATGGCCCAGCGAATCCACTGGACTCGCTTCGCAAACCTGCCCTGCGAACCCAACTCAGTTCGCATCGCAGGTCCTTGGTCAACCTTGGTCAACATTTTTCAGTATTTAACATTTAACTCTAAAATGTTTACCAACTGATATATTCATTACAATTCAAAACCAATTTACAAACTTGATTACAATAATCTCTAGCTTATACTTAAGACTTTTAAGTTGTGATATTTTGATATGGTTTGATATCATGTATGTATATAATATATGAATGGGATTTCTGCTTCCGAATTATAAAAAAAAAATATGTCTTAAATTGTAGGGTGTTATATGTTACTAATGTTTATTTATTAGGTTTTGTTCAGGATCTTGGATATTCAGGATCCCGGGTGATCAGGATCCAGGATATATTCGGCATCCCTGGTGAAACACCACTAATCTTTATTTGACCGTTGTGTATATTGACCAAGTCTACCAGTAGTTAAACGTGGATCAATCATGCCTATATTTAAGGATCAAGGATTGGAAGAGGTCAGAAAACGTGTGGAATAACAAGTCAAGGTAGAAGACTGGAGGATCCCGAATATCTCGGGAGGATCCCTAATTCTTAGGAAAGTTAGTTCTATTATATTTAATATAAATAGGAGGCATGTGATCGATAGGAAACACTCTGGGCTCACTCATAACACTTCACATACTCTCTAAACACGACCAAACACACCTACACTTCATCTTTTTCATCCCGTTCATCACAAAAACACTTAGTTCGATCATCATTGTGCTCTTTCTTTGTAATTATCCTGCTTTTACTTAATAAAATCAACAAAGGCAAGGATCTATTGATCTTTTCCGAGGTTTTATGCCGACGATCAACCTTGATCAAGGGCTTTCCTCGTACGTCCTTGTGTCGATCGCATTTATTTTATATTTTCGTTGTTTAATTTTCATTCCATTGATCTTTTGATCATAAATTCTGCATTATCCTGATTTTATCTTACATTTGTCATAAATATACGTATCTATCTTGCTTCTAATCATCTTTTTATCACAATTATTGCATTATCATTCTGTTTCATGCATTTTTATTGATCGTAATTATATTTTTACTTAATAATCCGCATTATTATGAAAATACTTTACATTTTACTTAAACTTTTGGAATAATCTTATTTACAAACACTTGTTTTCATTATTTATCATCTCTTTAATAAGGATCAACGTTTACATAGATATAAACCACATTTTTCATTCAAATTTATCATTTACTCATATAGATAATCGTGTTTCTACGTAATTATCTTGGAAGTAACTACTAGCACTAATACTCCACTTTACAGAGTTGATCACTTAATTGCCTAGGGTAGGCATGAACAAAGTCGGGGTTTGGACCGACCCGACCCGACCCAAAAACCCGAACTGGTTTTTGGTCAACGGTCAAAAAACCGGTTCCTTCAGAACCCGACCCGAACCCGACCCGGTTTTGGGTGGGGGAAAACTCAACCCTATAGTACCCGGTTTGTACCGGGTATGAACCGGTTCGGGTCCTATACCCGGTTCCAAACCGGGTACGTTCTACCCGCCGGGTATAAGGAGTTCCAGCCGGGTACAAAGGCTTGAATCAATTCTGTTTCAAATTTCCATAGAGTACCCGCCGGGTATCCCTAGTCCCAGCCGGGTACAAGTGCCATGATCCAACATTTTGACCATTTCGCACCAAAATTTACCAAAATCCAAATGTAAAAGTGTTTTGGTTTGTCGTTGTATAAAAACGTACCCAAACGTCATCCCTAGTCAAGCATTCCAAATATTCAAACATAAAATTAAAAGTACTTAGATAAACCGTTATCAATTTGTCTAGAAAAGTGACTGAATCACATGAGGCACACAAGCACTCAAAATGGGGAATAGTCATATGGGAATCCATGCCCCTCTTGCTCTCTCTCCTGCTGCCTTCGATACTCTTCCTGCAGCTCTGCCAAGGCGGCACCCTCGTCATAAACCGGTGGTGGATAGCTTACTCCAGGCTGACCCCACATGGGTGGGTAGTTGTAGGCTGTAGGCCGGTAGTTGGACACCACTTCAAAAAGTCTTTATGTGTTGTGTGCCGACCAAGCGTTATGGTAGCGCTGTTCTCCAAACTCATACCTGACTTCCTGCGAAAAATCATTATGGCTAACCTGAAGGCCCTGAATACCCTGCATAAGATCAAGCACGGATGGTTGTGCTGCGCCCTGCTGCTGGAAACCTCCCTGCTCGTATGCAGCTTCTTCCTCTTGATGTTGTTCATGTTCCACTTGCTGATGTCTTCTTCTTCTTGGTGGCTGAGCCAATTACTCCTCTGGTGGTTCCTGATAGGGCACAAAATTATTATTGGCAACTGAAATAGCATGTGCCCCCTGAAACTGAACTAACCCTATTGTTTTCTGCCTAGCCGTCACTCGTTCTAAATTTGCAAAACTGATGTTGAAGGACTTGGCAATCCTAGTCACAAATTGTCCCCCACAGATAGGGGATGACCCTCTAATCCCGTTGGCATTATGATGTAAATACCAGGCAACAGCGTATGGCACATTGATATTCTCCTCCGCTACGAACTTCCTCAAATACCATAAGTCGGTGAACCCGACTCTCTCTGTGTTCTCCCTTCTATGCGAAATGGTGTGCGCAAGACATCGTTGGATTACCCGCAACTGCATGTTCTCCATATCTTTGTATGAACTTCCACCTCTAGCATATGGTTTTGATGAAAATTCGTGCGACACATCCTTAGGATAAAATTCCATCTCGATCATCTCACTAGCCATCAAGTAATCCGCAAAATGAGTTGCATCTAGCTGTTCTCGAGAATAAATGCCTAGACAGGCAGCAAGCTCCATCATACTCATTTTCCTTGGTTGACCTCCCAGTCGGAAAGTCATGAAATTTTTATCAGTCGTCGTCTCAACATCCTCTTTCATTTCATATGTGCAGTGGAATTCCACACATAGCTCCTTGTATACCTGCTCTTTAATTTGAAATATTCCTTCCCATTCTTCATATTCAAATGCTATGTGATCCACAAAAAAACATTGCCTAATGATATCCTTGATTCCGTTGGCTACCCCTGCTTGTTCTAGTGGTTCCCAATCGACCACCCTAGATAAATCACATTCTTTCCCCCTCAACAAGTTCAGTTTTTGACAGTATGTATTGTACTTTCTTAGCTTGTTACTAAATCTGAGCCATGGGTGAATTGTCTCGGGAACAAGTAGAGCATCAATGCTCATCGGTTGAGGGCGGTCACCCTCTTCATCGTTAGCAGTCCCAGAGGTGGTGCCTTTTTGTCTCTTGCTTCTTCCCTGCAAAACACAAATGAGAGAATTGCAATGAACAATTCATCCATCACATAAGAGCGTAGCCATAAACACTTTTTATTTGCAAACTAAAACTCATCCTCTTTCACAAATACATTAATATCAAGCTAAACTTGTTATTATGCATTACAAGTGACAAGTGAGCTTAACAATCATGAGTATTATTTAATGGATTACAATTCTAAGCATATCAGTTTCTGAATGCCACTTAGTTTCTGTTGCCGAATTAAGCATGAGTACCCGTTGGGTACTCATGTACACGGCGGGTACTGAATGCCATCCAGGTTTTTTAAAGGCAAAATTCTGACGCGCATAACTTTTTACTCGTAAATACTTAAGACCTAAATTTTTGTAGGCACCTCCACTATAACATAATAAAACTTTCCATTTTGATACTTTTTCAAATTTCACGTTAACGAAGAATTCGGACATGTGACTAAGTTATGAACCATTTGGACACCATTTGACCCGTTTACCATAACAACGACACTTCGACTTATTTCTACATAACTTGACAATTACTTAAAACAAAGTCTTCTAAATCATCATAACGATATTCTTGAAACAAATAAGTCTTCATAATTCTTCAAAATCTTCAAGGTTTATTAATATCTTCTAATGCGTAGTTTTGATTCTTCAAAGGTCGAAATCTTCATCGGTGATGATCTCCCGTGAAGCTTCATTGAGAGCAATTTCTTCATCAGAAAGTGATATTGCCATACCCGCTTCCACCTCGACATCATGTATATCTCCTTCGTATTATATTTCACCTTCAAGACTTGAAATGTGTTGTATACGTTCCGCGGCGTCTAGGTGATCCTTCAAGCAAATGCACATCTCTAACGAGGCCGGTGTGAGTCTTGTTCTTCGTATAGATAGTACCATGCCACTAAGTGAAAAAGCGGATTCCGAAGCTACCGTAGAAGCTTGGACGGTTAGTAAATCTCAGTCCATGATGGTTAGAACGGGAAATTGAGGTTCCCTCCCTTTCCACCAAGCCAAAATATCGAATTTTGCAAATTCATCGGGTTGTATAGTGTTTAAAAAATCGGTTCCGATATATCTCCCATACTCACTAGTGTTCGTTTGATTACCATCACCCCTTGCTCGTTTATGGTTTTCTTGTCTTAAACTATTATATAAGTTAATCATTGTGTCGCACCCCCAAATACGGGTTGCGGAAGCGAATCGGGTCAGGGCGCGACTAATCAGTATACACAGCACATAAGATATAATGAATGACCACTAAATGCGTCGTTTTACATTGTATTGATAAAAACCAAAGTTTGCATCAAAATATTGTTTACATTAGCTCAGTTACTTGAAATTGAGAGATTTACATTACATAATTAATCTATACAAAATATAATAATGCAATTAAATCTCTGATTTGTTTGAATGCAAACTCGAGCTAATGATTCCTATTTGGGCAGCCAACCTACTGCTGAGTACCTGTGATACATGCTAAAAGGGGTCAGCAAAACGCTGGTGAGCTCACAGGTTTGTATGGCAACACATATTTGTATGAACCTGATAAGCATCAAATAGATAGTATATTTCATAGTAATTTATCCCTATATTTATTCATTTTTATGCATTTATATGATTTTCGATACTTATTTTGTTAATATTTGCAGAAATATATTTTAATTAAAGATTAAAGAAAAGGAACGAAAATAAGACCAAAACTAAAGAAACTAAAGCGATTGAAGAAAAGAAGACTTAAACCTTAAAGAAATGAAGACTAAGATGATTATATTAAAGAAATGGGCCAAGAAAACAAGTTGAATCCGTTTGAGAAGAAAGAAAGCCACATTGAAGCCCAAGCCCGGTTATGGAATATTCTGGAAAAACAATCCAACCGGCGGTTGGATTAACCAACCGGCGGTTGGGGTAAAAGGTTTCAAGTCGGTGGAAAAGCGCAGAGTTGGAGTAGGATTCAATTAACTCCAACCGGCGGTTGGAGGGTCGGCCAGAAATATTATAAATAGAGGCTTAGTTTAAGCTAAACCATATACGATTCTTAGAATACAAAGTCGATTATTAGGGTTTTAGGTCGACTAGAGGTGCGAATTTGGAGGCTAAGGAGCTAGGGTTTGAAGGTTTTCAACCCTAGAAAAAGCTAGTTCGTCAATTGGTTCGGTTTCTTTATCCTTGTAACTTTATTAACCTTTTGGGTTACTATGGATATTGTTTATTTGAATTAATTGCTTATTAGATTTTCGTTATGAATGTTTAAATGTATGTTTATTAGATTTATTATATGAATTATATGTTTATGTTGGAACTATATTATTGAATATTATTATGCAAGAATTATATGTTATATTATGTTAATGATCATAATTAACTGATTTATAGATAAACTTCATTAATCTTTTGGGTTTTTAAATTAAGTGATTATTTTTCATTAAATGTTAAGTAGTATTATAATTCAACCGACCCTGGAATTGCATCAATAATATGTTGATAGATCTTAATAAATAGCGATACTTTACATAACCTTTGACTGTATTGTTATATGAAAATTATCTTAACCTTTGTGGTTTTCTACATTAGTAAATCATAATAATAATAGCCAACACGCAAATAGACATAAGTTGATATAATAAGTTTAATAAGTAATAGTTTAAATAGTCATAATCTTCTATCCAATTGAGTATTCTTAAGTTGTTCCTTAAAACTTATCTATTAAAAATCGGTATCAATTATAAATATGTTCGATCGGAACTAAAACGTCCCCCTATCTTATATATTATTGTGTATTATTGTAAGTTTGTATATAAATTATAATAATTATAATTAGGATAAATAAATAGTTAGTTATAGATTAAATCACGTTCCCTGTGTTCGAATCTGGACTTACTTATAAAACTATATTCTATGATCAGGATAACACTTACCTGAATTGTGTGATAGTATTATTTAGTATTTCCTTAATTAAAACTTGTGAATATAATTGCCTATACTTAGCACACATCAAGTTTTTGGCGCCGCTGCCGGGGAGCATTGTATTTTAATTTAAACTAACTATTTTCCCTGTTAAATAATTTTTATTTCAAATGCTTTGCAAAATCAATACGAAATATCGGCTCACCCATTGAGAGTACTAACAAAAACAAAGGTATAAGGAGAGTTCTGCCCTACCTCATTGATTTATCATATAAGAGGTAAGGTGCTTCTCGAAAGAAATAGGTTTTTAATACGCTTCGCGCTGACCTGTTTCTCCGCTTTTGTGTACAATCAATGGAGCTACCGAGATCTATTGACTAGCTTGGTATAAGAAATTTAACAAACTAATTTTAACTTTAATTAACAACTAACTTGCATTACTAACAAATAGGAAAAGTTGGGTTGGGAATATCTTTTCGAATATTTAATTTTGAATGTGTTTTATTATTAATTTTCGGAATTCATATACATCAACCTGATTATTTCTAAAAAAAATTACTAACATTTACTTTTGAATTTATGGTACTACTAAAATTTTGTTCTTCTTTACAGATTGATGTATGACCCGGACATTTCATCCGGATCCTCTCAGTCCATTTGACGAACCAGAACGAGAATTTCATTCTAGAAAAACATTATCATACGCACTACCAAATTCACCAGAACATGAAATTTCATCAGAAGAAGACAATTTAGTTTTTCATAACAATTTAGCCAAAACGGCTGAATACGGTTATTATTCCGATCCAGAGTCGGGTGAGAATAAAATACCTTCTAGGCAACCTACAATATATCCAAGTGATTCTGAACCAGAGCACGAAATACAATCAATTATGGCAGACATAGCTGACATGACGCTTGAAGATTATACGATTCAAACTCGTGGAGATCCGAGACCGGGAGTGGTTAGGCCTGCCATAGCCAGAGAAGTAGAATTTGAGTTAAAGGGGCAATTTTTGAAAGAATTACATGAAAATCCTTTCAGAGGAGAAGATAAAGAAGATGCAAATGAGCATGTTGAGAAAATTTTGGAGATTGCAGATATGTTTCATATTCCCAATGTTACAAGAGATCAGGTTATGTTACGAGTATTTCCTTTAACACTAAAGGATGGAGCTAAGAGATGGATCAATAACGAGCCAGCCGGATCTATTACTACTTGGGAAGATCTTCGCATAAAATTTCTAAAAATGTATTGTACACCTTCCAAGACCTCAAAGATGATTGATGAGATTAGGAACTTCAAACAGAAATCCGATGAATCTCTGTATCAAACGTGGGAAAGATATAAGGAAATGTTACACAAATGTCCACAACATGATTTGAATGTCCAACAAGAGATAACAGTCTTTTATAAAGGAGTTGATTGAGCAACACATCAACAGTTGGATGCACAAGGTCCAGTACCTAAGAAAACTCCAGCAGTGCCAAGGGCCGGAATTGAAGAATTAGCTAAACATTCTCAGTTATAGGATGATGGTTCATCTGGAAGAAAAAGGATATCTGAAGATAGTGATGGTCTAGCAGCTATAACAGTGAAATTGGAAAGTATGGGAAGAGATATTAAGAAAGTAAATGAACAACTTCATGCAATCAGGATTGGGTGTGAAATATGTGGAGGAAGTCATCTAAAAGAAGAATATCCTAACACTGACAGCAAAATAAGTAATGAGGAAGTTATGTATGGGGATTTTCAAGGAAATCCAAATTATCGTCAAGTTTCTAATTATAGAAGAGTTAATCAACCAGGCCAACAGTATCAACAAGGAGCACCAGGATATTATGTCAAAACAGGACAAACTTCCTATAATGACAGAATGACGGTGATAGAGAATGCATTAGGAAAAATGGCTGAAGCAAGTAATAAAAGAGATGAAGAAAGCGATACCAGAATGCGTAATAACGAAGCCTCGATCAAACAAATTGAGATCTCAGTTCATCAAATTGCTAAAGCACTGCAGGAGAGATTTCCAGGAACATTGCCAGGATTTACTGAAACAAATCCAAAGGAACAAGCTAACGCAGTAATTACCAGAAGTGGTAAGAATGTTGACTCTCCTATTATAGCTGATAAAATTGTTGAATCTGAGCAGGTTGAAAAGGAAACAATTGATGAAGACATACAAGCAAACAAAAAGGAGAATGGAGAAAATAAAGTTAAAGAAGTCATCAAAGACTATACACCCCCACCTCCATATCCAGCTTCTTTTAGGAAAGACAAAGAAGATGAACAATACCACAAATTTCTGGAAAACCTAAAACAACTTCATATTAACATTCCTTTTGTTGAAGCTATAGCTCAGATGCTAAAATATGCAAAATATCTTAAGGAGCTGCTGACAAACAAAAATAAACTGGATAATGTGACGAAGGTGACAATGAATGCAAGATGCTCAGCAATAATGCAAAATAAATTACCTCCAAAAGTCAAAGATCCAGGGAGTATTACTATACCTTGCAAAATTGGTGAAATGACTATTGAAAATACATTGGCAGATTTAGGAGCTAGTATTTCATTAATGCCATATATACTTTTTATGCGATTAGGATTAGGAGAACCAAAACCTATTCGTATGTGTATCGAATTAGCTGACCGATCTGTTCAATATCCTAGGTGAATAATTGAAAATGTTTTGATTAAAGTTGATAAATTTATTTTTCCATGTGATTCTGTAATTTTAGATATGGTAGAAGACCCTAAAGTCCCTATTATATTAGGAATACCATTTTTAGCAACAACACATGTCCTAATAGACGTTTTTGATAGAAAGATTACCATGAGATTAGGAAATGATAAAATTGTTTTTGATGTTAATAAATCTATGAAATTTTCTGATTATGTTGATGATACTTATTATTATTTAAATGCTTATGAGTATCTAGATAACCATTCTTTTCAAGATTTTATAGAAAAGGATCAAACAGATACTGGAATTCTTACAGAATGGACTGAAGAATTTGACACTGAAAAGATTTGGCAGAATTTGATAAACTATTAGAGGAAGATGAAGATTCAGAAGTAACTGTTGTTTTTCAACAACATCCTAAAGCTAAATCATCACAGCCAGTTGCTAAAATTCTCAACCAAGAATTATTACCAAATTCTGTCAACAATATCCCGTATTTGAAGGACGAGATCTTCGAGTTCAAAACATCTATTAAAGAACCACCACAATTGGAACTTAAAGAGCTACCAGCGCATTTAGAATATGCTTATTTACAAGGTACATCAGATTTTCCAGTTATAATATCTTCTAAACTATCGACAGAAGAAAAAGATCGCTTAGTGCAGGTTCTTAAACAACATAAAAAGGCAATAGCATGGAAGATCACGGATATCAAGGGAATCATTCCTACTTATTGCACTCATAAAATCTTAATGGAAACAGATTTTAAGCCAGTTGTACAACCATTAAGAAGATTGAATCCGAATGTGAAAGACGTTGTCAGGAAAGAAATCATTAAACTATTAGATTCAGGATTAATCTATCCTATTTCAGACAGTCCGTGGGTAAGTCCAATACATGTCGTACCAAAGAAAGGTGGAATGACAGTGGTACCTAATGAGAAGAACGAATTAATACCAACAAGGACGGTAACAGGGTGGAGAGTTTGTATTGATTACCGGAAATTAAATGATGCCACCAGAAAAGATCATTTTCCATTACCATTTATTGATCAAATGATAGAAAGGCTAGCAGGAAAAGAGTTCTATTGTTTTCTGGATGGATTTTCAAGATATTTTCAAATACCAATTGCAGCTGAAGATCAAGATAAGACAACATTCACCTGTCCGTTTGGTACTTTTGCTTATAGAAGAATGTCGTTTGGTTTGTGTAATGCACCAGCTACATTTCAGCGTTGCATGATCGCGATATTTCATGATATGGTGGAAGATTTCATGGAAGTATTTATGGATGATTTCTCGGTATTTGGGGATTCATTTGATGCTTGCTTAGAAAATTTAAAAAGGATGTTGCAAAGATGTGAAGGTGCTAATCTAGTTCTTAATTGGGAAAAATGTCATTTTATGGTTCGAGAAGGGATTGTTTTAGGACATAAAATATCAAAGATAGGAATTGAGGTGGATAAAGCAAAGATTGAGGTTATTTCAAAATTACCTTATCCTACTAATGTAAAAGGAATAATGAGTTTTCTAGGCCATGCCGGATTTTATAGGAGAGTTATAAAAGATTTTTCAAAGATTGCAATACCATTGAATTATTTGCTGGAAAAAGCTGCAAAGTTCGAGTTTACAGATGAATGCAAACAGTCGTTTGATGCCTTAAAGGAAAAGTTGATATCTGCTCCAGTAATGATTAGTCCAGAATGGAATTTACCTTTTGAATTAATGTGTGATGCTAGTGATTATGCAGTAGGAGCTATTTTAGGACAGAAAATTGATAACAAGTTTAAGCCAATCTATTATGCCAGTAAGACATTAACAGATGCTCAGGAAAATTATACGACTACGGAAAAGGAACTTTTGGTGGTAGTTTTTGCATTCGATAAGTTTCGTTCTTATCTTGTCTTAACTAAAACTGTGGTTTATACTGACCATTCTGCATTGAAGTATTTGTTTAATAAGCAGGATGCGCGCCCTCGTTTATTGCGATGGATTCTTTTATTGCAGGAATTCGATATTGAAATTAAAGACAAGAAAGGAGCTGAAAATGTCACAGCTGATCATTTGTCAACGTTGGAAAATCCGGAATTAGAAATACTAGATGAAGAGGAAATTCAAGATACATTTCCAGATGAGAAGATGATGACTGCACAAGAAATAATGAATATACTTTGGTTTGCAAATTATGCAAATTATTTGGTTACTAAGATTTTACCAAGGATGGATTATCAAAAGAGAAAAAAATTCTTTTCCGATTTAAAGTATTATTTTTGGGAGGACCCATTTCTTTTCAGATATTGTGCAGATGGCATAATTAGACGTTGTGTACATGGTGAAGAAGCTCAGCAGATTATAAAGCATTGTCATGAAGGACCAGTTGGAGGCCATAATGGACCAAGTTACACGGCGAAGAAAATATTTGATGCAGGATTTTATTGGCTGACGATTTTTAAAGATACATATGCTTTTGTCAGGAATTGTGATTCATGTCAGAAAGCTAGAAATATTTCTAAAAGAGATGAGATGCCACAAACTAATATATAGGTTTGTGAAATATTTGATATCTGGGGTATTGATTTCATGGGACCATTTCCTACAAGTCACGGTAATAAGTATATATTAGTTGCTGTGGATTATGTTTCCAAGTGGGCAGAGGCGAAGGCATTACCTACAAATGATGCAAAAGTTGTGGTAAAATTTCTTAAACAATTATTTGCAAGATTTGGAACTCCTAAGACATTGATTAGTGATCGGGGTACTCATTTTTGCAATACTCAATTGGAGAAAGTATTAAAGAGATATGGAGTTAGTCATAGGATTGCTACACCTTATCATCCACAAACAAGTGGACAAGTTGAAAATACAAATCGAGCAATAAAACGTATTTTGGAACGTTCTGTTGGATCAAACAGAAAAGAGTGGTCACAGAAATTAGACGACGCACTTTGGGCATACAGGACCGCGTTTAAAACACCTACAGGTTGTACTCCTTATAGGTTAATTTATGGGAAAGCTTGTCATTTACCAGTGGAAATAGAACACAAAGCATATTGGGCACTTCGGGAATGCAACATGGATACCGATAAGGTTGGTCGGCATCGCTTTTTACAGTTACATGAGTTAGATGAGCTTCATTGGAATGCTTATGAAAATTCAAGGCTTTATAAAGAAAGGACGAAGAAATGGCATGATGCGAGACTTCGGGGAAATAAAGACTTTGTTGCTGGAGAACGTGCGCTTTTATATAATTCTCGTATTCGTTTATTTCCAGGTAAATTACGATCAAGAGGGAGCGGACCATATGTGATCCACCAAGTTCATGCTAATGGAAGTGTCGATTTAGTAGCACTCGATGGAAGTATTTTCAAGGTCAATGGACATCGTTTAAAGAAATATTATGAAGGAACTGTGGAGCATTTTTCAGATATATCTTTGGAAGTATAGGTTACAGGATTAGGAATGAACTTTGTGGGTATGTTCTCTGGAAACCCTCACGAGACTATAACTCGTCCACTCGGGATACCGAAGGGTTTAAAGGCTTATTGCATATGCTAAATGCAATCGTGATTAACTACGAAAGTGTGAATGTTGTATATTATTTTTCAAGAGATCAAGGAATCAACCAAGCAGAATTTTTCTTAGCCAATGATGAATTTTTAGAATTCAGTCAGGGGAGTTTTTCTGTTCCATTTTTCTTTCCCTTACTCACTTTTGTTTAACATTTTTATACAATGAGGGCATTGTATAATTTAAGTGTGGGGATAGGGTTCGTAAGAAAAAGAATTTCTTTAATTAATTATTTAAGTTTCTATTGTTCTTAAATTTTATTAAAATTTAAAAATTTAAGTGTATAACTGAGTATTTATTAGTTAGAATACTTTTGTTAAAAGTTTGTTTTGTATTTAAAAGTTTAGACTTTAATATGGATTAACTGTTTTGTATATATAATGTAAGCTACTTTATAAATAAGTGATATATAGTTACATGATATGATGCACTAAAAGGCAATCTATATGAAGATTTCTGAATTTTAAGAAATTAATATAAATAACTTGTTAATTATTTTATGGTACATAATATGATGTATGACATAAAAGTCTTAATTCTTAGATTTTTCATGCGATAATTTTATATATCTTTATATTTATATAAAAATATTTGGGGGTTTACTAATTGTTTCCTCTGTTGTACGTAAGTATAGACCTGGTTCCTAATTAGTATTCTTAAATAAAGTAGAAGAAAGAAGAAATTCTTGATAAAAAAAAAGAATAAAAATAAAAATCAAACTATGTCGCTTTGTTGTACGGCTGTAGAGACCTGTCACCGCTGGTTTGATTTAAAAATTTACTTTACCTGAATCAAGTTATGTCGCTCTGTTGCATGTAAATGCAGACCTGTCACCAATGTCTTGATTCTTAAGAATGGATTTTATATACTTATTTGGAATATAAAAGTAAATTGCATGATTAAGTTTAAGAGTATATCATATATGGAAATCATAAGTAATATACATTCTAATAATAAAGATGTATTCAAAAGTATAAATATAGATTGTTTAAAGTGGACAAATATATTAGTAATCGTTCATGAGCTATATATTGCACGAATAATAATAATTTTTATTTGTACATTATAGGTATCCATGTTAATTAAATTGTTTAAATTTTTAAGTTATAAAACAGGTTTTTAATTTTGGTATTCTGATTTTTGAATATTAAGTTTGATGCTTATTTTAAATTTTATTCAGTATTCTACTTGAGGACAAGCAAAACTTAAGTGTGAGGATATTTGATAAGCATCAAATACATAGTATATTTTATAGTAATTTATCCCTATATTTATACATTTTTATGCATTTATATGATTTTAGATACTTATTTTGTTAATATTTGCAGAAATGTAGTTTAGTTGAAGATTGGAGAAAAGGAACGAAAATAAGACCAAAACAGAAGAAACTAAAGCGATCGAAGAAAAGAAGACTTAAACCTTAAAGAAATGAAGACTAAGATGATTATATTAAAGAAATGGGCCAAGAAAACAAGTTGAATCCGTTTGAGAAGAAAGAAAGCCACATTGAAGCCCAAGCCCAGCTATGGAATATTCTGGAAAAACAATCCAACCGGCGGTTGGATTAACCAACCGGCGGTTGGGGTAAAAGGTTTCAAGTCGGTGGAAAAGCGCAGAGTTGGAGTAGGATTCAATTAACTCCAACCGGCGGTTGGAGGGTCGGCCAGAAATATTATAAATAGAGGCTTAGTTTAAGCTAAACCATATACGATTCTTAGAATACAAAGTCGATTATTAGGGTTTTAGGTCGACTAGAGGTGCGAATTTGGAGGCTAAGGAGCTAGGGTTTGAAGGTTTTCAACCCTAGAAAAAGCTAGTTCGTCAATTGGTTCGGTTTCTTTATCCTTGTAACTTTATTAACCTTTTGGGTTACTATGGATATTGTTTATTTGAATTAATTGCTTGTTAGATTTTCGTTATGAATGTTTAAATGTATGTTTATTAGATTTATTATATGAATAATATGTTTATGTTGGAACTATATTATTGAATATGATTATGCAAGAATTATGTGTTATATTATGTTAATGATCATAATTAACTGATTTATAGATAAACTTCATTAATCTTTTGGGTTTTTAAATTAAGTGATTATGTTTCATTAAATGTTAAGTAGCATTATAATTCAACCGACCCTGGAATGGCATCAATAATATGTTGATAGATCTTAATAAATAGCGATACTTTACATAACCTTTGACTGTATTGTTATATGAAAATTATCTTAACCTTTGTGGTTTTCTACATTAGTAAATCACAATAATAATAGCCAACACGCAAATAGACATAAGTTGATATAATAAGTTTAATAAATAATAGTTTAAATAGTCATAATCTTCTATCCAATTGAGTATTCTTAAGTTGTTCCTTAAAACTTATCTATTAAGAATCGGTATCAATTATAAATATATTCGATCGGAACTAAAACCTCCCCCTATCTTATATATTATTGTGTATTATTGTAAGTTTGTATATAAATTGTAATAATTATAATTAGGATAAATAAATAGTTAGTTATAGATTAAATCACGTTCCCTGTGTTCGAATCTGGACTTACTTATAAAACTATATTCTATGATCAGGATAACACTTGCCTGAATTGTGTGATAGTATTATTTAGTATTTTCTTTAATTAAAACTTGTGATTATAATTGCCTATACTTAGCACACATCAGAACCACAAGATTTAATTGAATTTAAAATGCAATTAAGCAAAATAAAAGTTATACAGCCATGAGCACATAGTCTGAGCTTAACTTGAGCGTTAGGTCCAATTAAGGAAACCTAACTGAGTTGCCTCCTACGAGTGCCTAATCTACACTCGTCTTCCCAAATGCTAATACGTCCGTTTGACCAGTTAGTGCGTGCTAACCCGGATGAGGATTGTCAATCCTATATGATATCATATACTAACATTCACGCTACAGATGTATTACCAAACTATGTTATGGAGGGCTTTGAAATGATTAGAGAAAACAACTCATGTAGTATTTGATTTGTATTATACTTACGTTCATATTGTAAAATAAAACAGGCAATGTAATCACACCCCTGATGAAAACCGTAAAATAGGGGCTATGAGACTCACCTGAGCCTTGAGTATTTAACTTAATAAACTTGAATTGATTAGCGGTGAATTGATGTCCGAAGACTTGTAACCTGAGGGTGTCCAAGACACGCGATGGTTATAACATGAGTAGGCATCTCGAAAGACTGCTCTTGTAGTTGTTCGTCCAACTTAGAATGTCCAAATTACTACGATTTGGTTGATTGAATTGTCCAAGTTACTTCGACTTGATTGATTTGCTTGTGTTTTGAAAAACATCTACGGCCCGTTGGTGATTTGTTTGTAATAATAATCTCACATCATTATTTTGATTTTCGAAAGGTGTTATACTTAAAAGTATTTGTAAACTTTAAGTGACGGGGGTCCGGGGGCAGCGCCCCTGGTTAGAGGGGTCCCAGGGGTGGTAACCCCTGGCGGGGTCCAAGGGGCTGGCCCCTGGTTGGGGTCGAGATGCCAAGTCAGCTCGAAAAATTTTTATTTCTATTAAATTGCTTTGGTGAAAAACGCACTTGGTATTTGAATTCGGGTAAAATGGGGTGTCAGATTTGAGCCTCAATACTTAGTAAAATATGGATTTTAAACTTTCTGTTTTTAGCGACACTTGATGCGTCACTTCCAAAATTTGGACGACACTTAGGAAGTGTCGCATAAAATGACGGTTTCATAATTATTAGGTCACTTGGAGAAGTGACGCATAAGGGGGGGCGACACTTAGGGAGTGTCGGTTTCTGATCATAGGCGACACTTAGGAAGTGTCACTAGAAGTGTCGGATAAAGGTGTTAGGCGTCACTAGGCAAGTGACGGTTGGAGTGTCGGAAAAAAGGGATTTTATGCGGCACTTGGGCAAGTGATGCAAATTTAGGGTTTTATGCGTCACTTAATGCGACACTTGAGTGACGCATGAAGTGACGCTATACTGGACTGGACTATGCGACACTTACGTCTGATCGATGGATTTTGAGCCAAAAACGAGTTTTTCGGTTTCCGTTTGGTCCGGTTCTTTTACCCAACCCTTAGATGGACATTTCAAGCTTAAAGAAACAACTAGAACTTGAAAACACTAAAAATCGAGGAGTTGCGGATTTTGTCGGAAACTTACAACTTCGCGCGTGAGAAATCCGGAAAGATGGAAATATAGATCGTTGTGAGGTGGTCACTTTTCTCCAAACGAGCTTAACGATATAATGATGTTTGATGGTGTTTTTATGTGATTTAAGGTGATGGTGAAATGGTGGTGTTATAGAGAGAAAAGAGGGAAAGAGAGAGAGAGTGGAATGGTGAAATGAAGAAGAAAGAGGGAGGGGGTGGGGGTATGGGGGCCGGCCCATGGTGGGGTCCACCATGTGGGCTTCACCAATTTTCCTCCTCCTAAGTTCGTGCTCCGCGTGATGTTCGTTTTTCGATCGTTTAAACTTTTAAATAATTTAATACGCGTCTAATTGTGAGTTTTTAAAATACGAATGTTTTATCAATAATACTTAATAATGGTGTTATATAATACAATTTAACTTTATTTTGGTTGTTTGCGCGTTTAATATTTTAATCGTGTAGACTTTGTTTGTACGATACGAAATAAGTACGAAATATTATTAACATAATATTTTAAGTATAATAGTGCTATTAAATAATGTTATATCATTTAACAAAAATGTTCACCAACGTCCGTATTTACTTGAACCGAATTACATTCGATTTGAAACTTGTACGATTTAATCAAATCGCATACTTATATATATTCAACAATATATATATTTCGATATATTAATTAGCTTAAACCCAACTAATTACATGTATTAACAGAGAGTTAGACACTAATTACTAGTCTTAATTTGGCGGGTGTTACACATTGGATCGCGAGAGGAAGATGAACCAAACATTGTGGAAGCCGAACTAGAACAAGCATTTGTTGAACCATATTTTTGAAAATAATGACCAAATAAATCTTTAAAACATTTGTTAAAATGGTCTTTTGTATTTTGTGCAAAAAATGGGTCCTCGTCATTCAATTCCAAATCTTGACAAATGTTATCAATAAGCAATTCCACCCCGGAAACGTTCAAACATGGGTTTAATGCGGCGGCACAACTAATTACCGGTGGTATTTCTTTAAAATATTTTCTTAGTTTTTCTTTCATGGTAGAGACCATTATTGCGTATGCATTCCCAACAAATTCGAATTCGCTTAGCTTTGAACACATTAAAAAAATTTGGTTAAGTACCAAATGAATCGTGGGATAATAAACACCCGATATCAAAGTAGTGGCGGTTTTAAAAAGTTTGAGGAATTCGGTTATCTTTTGAATAATGTCCCAATATTCGATTGGAAATTCGTTAGCATAACCCCTTTGGACAAGTTGAAAATGAAAAGCTTGTAAAGTCTCACGTTGGCGTAAACCACATACAAACATATTGTAAGTCGAATTCCATCTTACGGGCATGTCCCAATTAGGGGTTAAAAAAATGGAATCCGTTTCCTTACACAATTTCATGTAATGTTTGTATCTAGCCTTACCCTTGCAAAATATATCTTGTAATATAGTTTTATACGCGTCTTTCACTACACTTATTACTCGCGTTATCAAACGAGATAGAAAAAACCTTTTGTTCTAATGTAAACATTTTCATTACATCTCGTAACATGCAAAATAGATTTTGACCCGTGTGAGGATAGTCAAAGTTCTCAAAAGCAATGGTACGTTTCATCATTTGTCAAGTTGCGGGATCAACCCAATGCGCAGTAACACAAAGGTACGAACCGGGCAAACCATGAGGAGCCGACCAAACATCGGTTGTTAATGATACACTTGTAGTTAAGTTTTCAAAACCAGTTATTAGTTGAATTTTAGCTTTTTTCCACAACTTAAGTGCATCACGTCTAATGGTAAGACGACTTACATGATTATATCAAGGTTGAAGAGTATTTTGAATAACCTTAGTAAATCGAGGGTTGTCGAAGTGGTTGAACGGCAAAGCTTCTTGAATCACAAAGCCGGCAAATGCTTCTCGACATCGGTCCGCTTGGTATGTGAAAATACCTCCATCCCGTGAAACGGTTGCTTGACCCTCCTCCGGGTTAGTTTTGTTTGAACTACAATACTTTAAAGTATGTTTGCTCAACGTTGAGTTGGAGTCGGCTTATAAAAAACTCCCACATCGTTTACAATGTGCCTTAGTCGAACCATCCGACAACAACACTTTGTCAAAGTTACACCAAATCTCCGGATTACGTTTTGTTTGTAAAACTTGAACAATAGTTGGTGCATTTGACCAACCAACAAAATCGTTAGTTGAGGAACTTTGAGTTGCCATTTTGAGAGCGTTTTTAGAGGATGAGAGTAATGTTTTGAGAGTTTCGTATGTAAATCGTAAGCGTTTTGAGTGTTTTTTCACTAGAATGAGTGAGTTTGAGTGTTGTAACTAACCCAAACCCAAGGTATCTATTTATACTAGTTTTAGGATGACAAAATGGTAAAAAAAAGAGTCAAAAAACGGATATAAAACGGCTAGAATGTCAAACACAACGGCTAGTGAAAAAACCGGGTTCAAACCGGGTTTAAAAACCGGTTTTTGGAACCGGTTCGGGTACAACCCGATTTACAGTGTCTGGGGCCCTACCAGGTTGGGTACCCACCGGGTACTAGTAAAATCCGAACCGGGTACGGCCAACCCGGGTATAGATCGGGTCGGATTTTCCGGTACTGACCGGGTCGGTTACCCAACCCGGTTTTTTTGACCACCCCTAGCCTAGGATAATTTTTGACCAAAACAAATAGTATAATGCATAATTTGTAAATATTGGTGATTTAGTTCTTTGTTGTAACATTGCCTAGATGTCAACTTTAAGTTTCTTATGGATAATCATGGTTTGATTTTGGCATACATACATGTCATATAAGTTGAATGTTTAGTTACATAACAGTTTGAACGGTGAATGGGTTAAACAATACATCTCATTCCAATTTAATTGTCCATTTTTAATATATATACACTTTACGATTTAAGAAAAGTGTCTAAGATTTTATTTTTTTCACTTACTATTTCATCGGTTTAAGTTTGACAATTATTTTGAAACAACGATTAATGGGGTCCGGGAATCAAGAGCATCAGCATACGTCATCACTCCTAAAACACCCCCTCGATAAAAAGATGCATATGTCCGGTCACATTTAACTCCACCGTGACATTCTTCTTCACTCCTAAACTCTTCTCCTCAATTCCCCCTTCCAATTTTTCTTCAAAAACACTCGCAACAAAACGTCAATCAAACCCTAAAATCCTCCAATTCAATTCAATTCCATCAATCAAATTATAAATAATGAGATCTCCGTTCAAATCAAATAACAATCAATCCTTCTCCAATACGTCATCATCATCATCATCATCAGAATCGATGATTAACAATAATCTATGGGTTGGTAATTTATCCGCCGACGTTACAGATTCGGATTTACGTAATTTGTTCGAAAAACACGGTGCCGTTGATAGCGTTACCTGTTATCCTACTCGGAGTTACGCTTTTGTGAATATGAGACGGCCTGAAGATGCTAAAAGAGCCAAAGATTCACTTCAAGGCGTTGTGTTACGCGGTGGATCCTTGAAGATTGATTTTGCTAAACCGGTTTGTATCGCCTTAATTAGGTTTTTGTTTTCGACGAATTTTTGTTATTTATATGAATATGAATCCAGTTTATTGTGTGTATATAGATACAATATTATGTTGATATATGTATATAGGTATAGGTATAGTTTATTTATAGTTTATACGTAACAATTAGCATTTTGAGAATCATCAATAATGCTCAAAAATGGACGCTATATCTCATGCTAATAGAACTATCTGAACAATTTAGGATATATATTGTGCGAATCGTTAAGAGCACTTTAAACTGGATGCCAAATGTGAATTCTATCTCAATGCTAAGAGAATTCGTCTAGGGCTATCAGAATTCATATCTATTACGTATCAATTAGCATAGCAATTGTAGATGTAGTTTATGCATAACAATTAGCAGTGTGTGAATCGTTATCGTTAATAACGTTTAAAACTCGAGGCTGATATGAGAATTATATCTCAATGATTAGATAATTCGTCTATGGTTATCAGAACTTTTATATTGAAAAAATCAATTAGCATTGTGCGAATTGTTAATAACGTCTAAAACTGGACGCTAATATGTGAATTATTACATCTAGAAGTTAAGAGAATTCGTCTACGGCTATTGGAACTTATATATACACATATCAATTAGCATAAGTGCATAACGACTATAGATATGAGCAATTAGCATTGTGCGAATTGTCAATGATGCTTGAAAGTAGACACTAATATGTGAAAGCATCTCAGCGTTAAGAGAATTTGTATAGGGCTATTAGAACTTACATATGTACTTTTTTCCGAAACAGAAATTCAGTATGAAGGTTTTTATTAGGTTAAACACATCCAAGTAAAATGATGCAAATATTTTATCACTAATGATGTCAAATGATGCAAAAAATTCAATTGGGTATCGATAAACTAGTAGCCTTTGGCTTTCTGATATATATATATATAGCCAAAGGTTCAAATGAGAACCTTTCCCTATATATATATATATATGATATTAGTGTAGACGAAGCACGAAGGAAGAACATGACTTTGTATGCCTCAGCGTGATACCACCCAGAAATTAGCGTTGATGGGTTTCAAGTTGTCATAAGTTTAAAGAAGTAAGCTACGCTTTTTTAATAGATTCTGCTAAGCAAAAGAAGCCATCGTTCAATTAATACGAAAGGTTTTTCCATTCAAAAGTAGAGCCATAGTTTCAAATATGTGATCCAATGTAGACTTCTGAGCTGAATTAAAGCCCATATAACCAAAAGTTTAACTTGTAACTTACACATCACTTTACGTCGCGCATATAACCAAATACTCTACTAACAATGTGCGGCTAAAGCCAAGAGTCAACTTTAAGCTACCCTAAATTTTTGATGATGATCATCTGTTTTCTTCTTAAAGTCAAACTGGCGTATACAAATCAAGTTCTTTTTTCGAATTTTGATGAAAAGATCAACCAAAAAGTTGGTCTTTAGAAGGTGTCATACATATATTATGCTGTGGTAATATCTGAGCCAAGTCTTAATAAAAAAACTAGTAGAAAAAAATATGCAATCATTATCTAGCGCCTTTTCATATCACATGCAGTTGTGGAGAACTTCAACTTTGTATACCTGTTATCAATTCAGTTGACTTGATTGATGGAAGTGCTCTCTCTCCATAGCATATTATGGCTGCTCAATTGGACGCTTATAACCTCAGCTAGGCTTTCAAGTCTCCAATAGTTTCTGATTAAGCAATATTTTCCAAGTTAACTGTTGTTAAAATTAGTTCAGCAGGCTTAATTGGTTGAGGCGGGGATTATTTGGGCCTAACCTTGCAACTTGATGAATAAATTGTGTCAACTGGTATTTGTTAGGCGCTTACGAAATTTGATTCAGGCCTATCAATGAAAATATTTCACCTAAACTTGAATAAGCTTCTTTCTTTGCCTATCATAAAATAATCAAACGTTTTTTTTATACATGTTAACACAAACTAGGTGACTGTGTTTTGTTCAAATATGATAGGCATAGTTGTTAGACTCTTTCAAGTCAGATATCCTAAGAACGAGGCGACTCAGACCTTGACTCTTGAATGACCTTGACTCTTCCGAGTCGTGTCGACTTGGAAGCTTTTCTCTAACGCTTTGTATAACTTCCCATCAAACCATAACTTTAGTCATCCGGGAAGTATATCTATCAAAATGATATAGTATCAAACCTACATGTAAGTTTGTCCACAAACACTAGAATTATTCCATATAGAAAATTATAATAATTCAATAATAAAATTGCCATTGTATATACCGAAAGATAAATCGGTTATGTATCTGCGCAGACCTTGCTTTGCTAGAAGATTATACGACTATGTAGCTCTGCTTAACGAATACTGATTAAGGAATATTGTTAATGACATAATGTGAGAATGGATTATTTATTTATTCCATGTCACTTCCACTCATCTCGCAAGAAAGTAAGTGGTCTGCTTTATATTTCAGCCTGTAGAGGGTTATTAATATATTTTTAAAAAAAGTTTAGAACCAGTTGACATCTTTTATTATTAGCAATGATATTCTATATTGCTGTACGAATGTGATGAAGTAACAACGCAGCAGCCTATGTGCATTAATAACACATCAACTGTTTGTTGTTAGGTGATTAAAGTTCCAATGAACTACGACCTTGTTTGTATGGTCCTTCTGCTTGACACTAACTATTTTTATTGTCTTAGGATTTCACCATAAGAGTTGTCTTTGTTCTTGTATACTCACGTAGGTCACCACATTTATATAGAAGGTTCTCCACCGATCAAATTCAACTTTTACATTGTACAACAAAACAATAATCTGATACAAGAAGTTGGGCTTTGTCAATCTTATTGGGAATGGCTGAGTTGGGGGACAGATGGAGATTGGACACTGATTGTCTACCAAAACAGAACTTTTCAAGGTCAGAGGAATCAAGTGTTAGAGTATTAGGCCTAGTTCACGTGTTTGATTTATCGATTAATGTATAAATATCAAAATGAGGGTGGGGAAAAATTTGAATCCGCTACAATTGTTTGAACCTTATGTTCTTGGGACATAAATCTACTCATTCCATGCATATTCATATAAGATAATGTCTGCGGCATGTTCCACTCTCCGTAAATGAAAAAGGTTAATTTGGAGGGTACCCTTGACTTCGGTTCTATATTTCAACGATACACGTCCGCCCTACCTGCAAGGAGTATTAGTGCCAGGCAAATCATTTGTCCACAAATCAACCACATGTGCTGAGGAACGGATTCGAATCCCTGACCTATAGGTCACACATGTGGAGTTTGGACATTTGCAGTGGTGGTACCACTTGAGCTATGCTCAATTGGTTTCTATGTATATGTTGATTTAGTTTATTTAGGATTAATACCATTGCAATTGCTTTACCTTTTTATTTTGCTTAGTGTGTTCGCTGGATTTCAAATCATAGCTATACATTTTTGCTGTGCTTCGTCAAAATGTTTAGGCTTTATTTATGAATGTACGGGGTAATTTGTACTCCTGTTATGATAAAGCCATGCAATATCCAGAACTGCTGGAGGGAAGTTAGTTGCTTTTTCTTTCTTTGATAATGCTAAGTTTGACCACCTGTACTGTAAACTCTTGATGTGTTATTCTTTTGGTATATAGCGTTAAGTTGAAATCCCTCTCTTGAAAGATTTAATGGTCTAGAACTCCTGAACTCGTTCGTATCTGATGAGTTTGATTCTGGCAGATGATTTTGTTCTGTTGTTTTTGTTTGTTTATTGTATCTTTTGCTCTTTGGTTCTCGGTGTACTTTTTGAAAATGATTTGTACACCATTGCTTTTACTTTTGTTGGTAACTTCTCTAGTGTTATATGTATTTACTTATCAAAATGTTCTGCTGAAATCTTCTACATCCATTTAAGTTTTGTTGGGGCTTATGTGTGTGTATGTGTAAAGTGGAGTTTTTGTGAAATGTTCATAGTGACCTCACGAAGGACTATTTTAACAGTAATCTACAAAAATCTGTTGATGAATTGTTTGTCATTGATCATTTGTTGTACACATGTCGAGAAAATTGTAATGTTCTGGAATGATTGAGGGGAATGTGGATTCTAATGATTATTATTGTCATCTACCCTTTTTCAAAATACCTTTGTAACTTGTTTGCCATGGCTTCATGATGACTTCTGATGTGGTAGCTATTTGTGCACTTTTTTTTTTCTAACGCAAACTAATTATGCATCTTAATACTTGTTAGTCAAACTGTATTATGATGCCATAGTCTATGAACATGTAAATTTCATAACAGCCATCAAAATAATGAGAAAAACTGAACAAGAAACAATAGTGACCAAGGCGTACAACTTAAAAAGAGGGATATAAGTAATTTCATTTCATGAACAGATTAAAGATAAACAAGTGGAGATAACCAAAAAACAAAACTCAATTCCTTTGGTTTAGATTGATAGTGTAATGATTTGTTATTAGTTCTCTTGATATTTTTAAAAGGATGAAATATGGTTGTCTTTATAGCTATTTAGGGAAACCTTCATGTGTATTATTAGGTCTCAGTCTACTCCTCCTTGTTGGCAGGCTAAACCCTGCAAGAGTCTCTGGGTTAGTGGCATCAGCCGTTCCACATCCAAAGAAGATCTGGAAAAAGAATTTTTAAAATTCGGTAAAATTGAGGATTTTAAATTCCTTAGGGATAAGAATACAGCATACGTTGATTATGCCGGACTAGAGGATGCATCAAAGGCCCTTAAAATGATGCATGGAAAGTATAGAGGTGGAAGTATGCTTCGTGTGGATTATCTAAGATCGCTATCAAAAAGAGTAAGCACTGAAGTTTGAAATTTAAACATTAAAAGTTTATCTACCATATAAAGCTTATAAGGAAGTTTATGCTGTTATACTCTTCACATAACAGGAACAGGGTGCTGATTTTCGTGACGCGAAGGAAGGTCAACATGTCAGAAATATGGTACCACCAGATGCTGTAAAGAATTTTTCTGATCCTTTATATTATGGACCCAAAAGACAACAGGTTATTAAGTAATTTTGATTATGCCCTCTTTGCGTAGTTTCAGAGAGTATATATTTCTAGCCTTCATACAAAATCTTGTCCGGATGTCCGTGAAGTTTACAGAAGGATATGCTACCGTTTACTTAATTTTTTCTTCTTGTGTCCTTTTTAAGAAATTTGAGCTACATAAGTACGCATGTAATATGCTCGTAGCAAGTCTTGAACATCATTAGTGGTGCCTAAAGATGGCAAGAGGCCAGGTAGATAATGGGTCAAAAGGGGTCCGGGTTGGAACAAGTCAATTTTAGACTACTCGAAATGGTGTGGGTCAGGTTGGGGTTGGCTGGCTACTACTTTTTTGTCTTTTTTGTCAATTTAAAGTTCTTCAATAAATATCTAATGTGTTAATTATGACTTATGATTATATAATATTATCACCATGATAATCCAAATCTCGAGTAGAACAGCATAAACGGTTGTACGCATTAAATAATAGAATTTTAATCCTTCTGTCCCATTCAACCTACTAATGACACTGTTTTTGTTGTTCTTCTCTTATTACAGCATTTTGTGCCCTTAGAAGGTCAAAAAGGAAATGGAGAGCAACCAAGTAATGTTTTGGTTGTATCATATCCTCCCATTGTTCATGTTGATGAACAGATGTTGCACAATGCCATGATATTATTTGGTGAGATTGACAATATCAGAAGTTATCCTTCAAAATATTTTTCACTTGTTAAGTTTAGAAGTGTGGAAGAGGCACAACTTGCTAAGGATGGGCTGCAAGGCCGTCTTTTCAATGATCCGAGAATATCAATTATGTTTTCAACCAACGAGCATGCATCAAACAAAGATACTACTGCTTATCAACCTGGATTAAATGGACCACAACCTCATTCAATTTTTAATGAACCCTCAAACATGTCACCACAATTGGATGTATATGGTCACCCTGTAATTTCAAATACTTTGCATGGACGTGCACCACCTTATGGTGTAGGAGGACCCGATATTCCTATCAGGCCTTTTGGTCCTCAGGATAGTTTTGATCCTCTACTTCAAGGTGTAAATCCACCAACCAGGCCTTCACCTGGGACATGGGATGTTTTTGATGCAAACCAACTGCATAGGGAGCCCAAAAGGTTGAGAACGGATGGTAATATACCCTTAAGAGATAGGAAAGATCAGGGGGTGTTGGGCCCCGATCCTGGATACAGTGGAAGATTCCCGACCCGAGGTATTGACATGGGTCGGCCCGGTTCTGACTATATATGGCAGGGTATTATTGCTAAGGGTGGAACTACTGTCTGTCATGCGCGTTGTGTTCCTATACGGGAATGGCTTCGATATGATATGTATGTCGATTTCCTACATCTCATATATGATTTTCGTTTGAGTAGAATTACTAAGCTACTGTATTGAATGGAGTTGGCAGGATGGTGGGGTGGGGTGGGTAACGGGTCAAAGTAGGTGGGTCAGATGGGTTGACCTGCTTTTGTCCGGTTATTATATATTATATCTACTTAATACATTAACCTTGTTAAAAATAAAAACTCTGTAACTGCAAAAATAATGTAAGTCTTGGAAGAAAACAATATAGTAAAAAAAAAATTAAAAATAGACTTGGGGCGTCCTTTAATATGTTCAACCCATTTCCCTTTTAGCTAATTCTTTGAGTTAACCTGGATTACGGCAATATGTGTGTTTTCCTTGTTGCCAACATCTTAGCGTTTGTGATTTTAACGCTGCAGCCCTGAAGTTGTTAATTGCTCAGCTAGAACAGGATTGGATATGCTGGCGAAGCACTATACTGAAGCTGTTGGTTTCGATATCGTTTTCTTCTTGCCTGATAGTGAAGAAGATTTTGCTTCCTATACAGAATTCGTACGTTACTTAGGTGACAGAAACCGTGCTGGGGTTGCTAAATTTGATGATGGGACCACCTTGTTCTTGGTCCCACCTTCTGAATTCCTATCCAAAGTTTTGAATGTTTCTGGGCCCGAACGTCTGTATGGAGTTGTTCTAAAGTTCCCCCAACACATCTCTACTATCACATCAGCAGGCCCGTTATTAACTCAACCTCAATATATCGATAAGCAGCAGGTTCCTTCTCAAAACGAGTACAATATTATGCCCAGTGGGGAGAAGGTATTGCAAATTGATCATAGTGGGGTCCCACATGATAACTTAAAGTCAAATCTGAAGTCAACAGGTCTTCCAACTCGTAACCCCGTGGCTCCCCCTCTCCCTCCCTCAGCCCATCCATCAGCTATCTCGGCCTCTAACCCTCAAACTGGACTTTCTTTGACACCGGAACTTATTGCAACTCTGGCTTCTTTGGCTAAGGGAAAGCTTAATGGTCAGCAACCAGCAGGTGCACCAACAGGGGCACCTGTGGTGGGGCCTGTATCAACCTCTGTGGCACCTAATGAGAGACCACTTAGGCCATGGGAATATGAACCCGAACCATCTAACTTGAGTGGACGTCTAATACAACAAGCTGATAATACATTTCATGGTCAATCACAAATCCTACCCCAGCATCAGGGTTATCAGTCAAACATGGTCAATGACTCTCACTTGACTGCTACCAACTTCCCTCCTATTCAAGACTATTCTTTTAGTATGCCACAATGTGAGGCGGTATCATCTATGGCAAATTCAACATCTCAAACTTCCCAAAGCGGTCATTTTGCGGGTCCCATGCAGCCCATCCAGCAATATATACCCAATTACCCGCAGGAGCCACACCCTGGCCATGGATTTGAACAAAAACCAGATGCTGGCTCAGTTTTACAGACTGGAAATCTTAATCGTAGTAATGTTTACCAGCCACAAAATTTGGTGTCAGCTGGACCTGGGAACTCAGGTCCACAGCTCCCCGAGATGCAGCAGCTTCAGTCAGCATTATATTCTGCGGGTCAGCAACCGTCTGATTTTGATGCTAATAAAAACGAGCGATATCAGTCAACACTGCAGTTTGCTACAAATCTTTTGCTCCAAATACATCAGCAGCCGCCAGGGACTCAACCAGGGCAAGGGGCTGGAAGTCACCAAGGTGGTTCCCTTCATTGAGGTATTACCGAGCCCACATATTTATAATCATCAATGAAAATACGCTTTTCTATTATTTGATTACTTAGAGAAGGTAATATTTGATTGATTCGTTCATTAAGAGGTTGTGGTTATAGCTTCGCCTGTTTTCCTCCATGTATTACCTTCTTCTGTATGTGTGTATGTTCTATGGATGTAGTTATATAAAGTAGGTTCGCAGATGGCTCTCCAGTTAATTTACTGATGGGAGTATGAACCGTCACCATTTTACCATTATCACAAATTAGAGGTGGCAAGATGGCTTGTAGTGCAGTTGGGTAACAGGTTAAAAGATTTAAACGGGTTCAGGTTGAAACAGGTCAAAGTAGGGAAATAGTTTGGGTCAAGTAACAATGATTAAAAACTTAAAATTCTTTTACGATCTTTCATACTAAAACATGGTTACAAAAACAAATCATAACATATAATCCTTGATTTAAAGTATTAGGAGGTTTTGTGCGTAAAAATAGACTTAAGATGACTTTCAATACATTTGACCCGTTCCCGTTTTTAGCTGATATTTTGGTTTGCGTGCTTAAGATATAACAAAATGTATATTAAATCTGTTAAAGATAAAAGGGTCAACAATGTTGTCCGTTCTCTTTCTATGTTCATATGTGTTATCTGCCTCTGTGCATTCTAACACCAGTTACTTTTAATATAGATTTGTTTGCCATTTATGAAAGTCGTTTAATCAATTAACAGTGGCTTTATACCTCAACTTAAGGGATTTAATTTTTTATACGTACTGCGCTCTGGGTGAATGCTTGCTTCTTGTAGCCTGTAGGGCAAAATTAGTGTAATCGCAGATTTTACATTCCTTACCTATTTACCTTGTGTATCAAAGCATATGTCAAATGATGCATGCTTATGGAAAATCTTGAATATAAACTTCGAAATGTTAAGTTTGTTAAAATTGTACGATTCATATACACGACTAAGGGTTTCTAACTCATTGTTTGCTTAGGGGATTTGACTGATTTGTTAGTGTAGTTTTTGTATAAAAATATTCAAATCAAGCATCTACTATCTCAGTATCTGAAAATTTGTGATAACCTTCTAACATCATATTTAGTTAGCTCTAGAGCATACGCAGTTCATATCAGTGTGTGCCCAATCTACATTTAGACTTCTCATTTTTAATATACTGCATCAAAATCATCTGTTACAAGTTACAACACTGTGAAAGTCATGGGCGACTAAGTTTCTAAAGATCATTGTGTGTGTGCATGTGCGCGCACGCACGCGGTACATAACTACATACATATATATACATTCGTAATCCCCTTTTGACACAAGTGTTTCTTAACCTTGCAATTCTTCCTTCTAAATTGTTTAAGCTGTTCTAGTGAATGACAATACTTGTCAAAGAAGCACCTCCTTTCTCATACTCAGTTGCTAGGCAAGGCATAACAAATACAAACTTGATATCTCATAGATGCTACCATCTACCTAACTTAGAAACATGCTTTAATTTGTAAATGGGCAAATGAAACTTGTTATACTTATAGAATCGCCAACAATGCTGTTATAATTTTGTTTATGGGACAAAGTTTTCATATGCTGATATTACTTGAGATGCATATTTGAATCTAACCCATATTGCAACGCTCTTGAAAAGAATTTAGGCTACAAAGCACGTTATCAAAGATAAATCTTATCTGTATAGATTAGTTAACACGGAGAGTATTTAAATAGCTGTCTATCTACAAGCTAAATTACATTCATTTACTGTCCTTCGATTTTAAGCCATCAAAGCAACATACTACATACCCTTATAATCACTTAATGTACTGATATACGTGCTGATTGCAAGCATAATTAAAACTACATCTGCAACTCGTCTTCCTCATGCTAATAAAAAATATTGGTTTGAATGTCTCATAATATGTTCCGTTGTACTGCATATGTTAAGACTATCACTTTGTTCACGGCCATCTAAAAAATAATGAGAATTTACTGCTTGATTCACAGTCTTTGATTAATATATGAGATTGTCACTATCTGATGGTCAAATATTTAAGCATATTGAATGAACATGCCAGACAGTCATCATCATTCCGCAAACAATCGACAGTTCAGTCTCTAATAAGTAACTTGATTATGTACTTAATGTGGAGTTGTAGGTTAAAATCGGACTTGAACATTTTGTGTTGATGCAATCTCGCGTGTGACATATCTTCATTTGGTTAAAGCCCTTTCGGATGAGGTCTGAGATATTGTTGCGTTGCATAGTCGGCTTAATTGGAAGATGGTGGATCCATGTTTCTTCTCTTCTCAGAACTTGATTGTCTCTCAACATCTTCAACACAACTTTTTTAAAAGTAAATTGTCGTGGATAGCTCTTTTGTTTAAAAGATGTCTGCCTTTATAACATAATCGCATATGAACTTATCGAAGTTTATGAATTTAAGAAAATTTTGAGCTTTTCTTGATTAAAAGGTTTGATGCAATACTAGAGGCGGCAATTTTAGACCCATTGGTTAATTATGGGTCAATTTGGTTAATTTTTAGGAGGGGATGGGTTTGTTGGGTCTCCTCCCCATTTTTTGGATGGGTCTAAATGGGTTTTTAAATATAACCTATAATTGTGTTACAATTAACTAACGGGTTTGGATGGGTCTATCGGATAATTTTTTCTTTTTTCACCTCATTTCATTTTTTTTCCATTTTTCACTCAAATAAAAAAAAAAGTTTGGTGAACCCGATGACCCGACCCGAGACCCATTAGACTCGGACCCGTTTAGACCCATCCTTCAAAATGACCCATCTAGACCCGAATCCATTTAGACCCAAACCTATTTAGACCCGAGACCCGACCTATTCATTTTGCCACCTCTATGCAATACCATGGATTTGTGTTAAGTTTTCTTTCCAGTTTTTTGGAGCATGGTCTACCAATCTAATTGAATTTGGCGCCTGTGTATGTGTGGTTTTATAGCATATAAAAAATGGGAAGGGGAAGAACAATTTTCAAGAAAAAGACACAATTTTGAAGATTCGTTTTTTGTGATTTTCCGCAACAGGTATATGAGAGAAGCGAATATATAGTTCCATGACGTTTTTTCTAGTGATAATGGAGTGTAGGACCGCTCACTATGGTTGTGACAAACTGACACATCAGTTTGTGTTACATCAGTGTTACGTTAGTTTTTTTCAAAACTAGTATAAACTGAGTAACTGATGCTTCATTGCCTAAATAAACATCACTTAACATTACTTATCTTTTTTCTGAGCCTCACACATTAATTTCTTTATTTATTTAAATTACAAACTTAAATAAAACATATTCATTAAAATTAAAATATTACATTAAATAAATATAGAAACATTAAATTATTTAAATTACATTAATATATGTAACTTATGTATCCAATTCAATTAAAACAACTTGTGAGTCCATTTTCAATGTTTTAACCCAATTGAAAATATATACACAAATTGGTCCATTTTCAATTTAAATTTTGGGCCCATTCCAAGTATAAAATAAATTATAAACTTAAATGCATCATCATCATCATCCCATTTTCTTCTTCTTCCTCATTGCTTCATCTACACCTTCTTCTTCTTCTTATTTTTTTTAATTCACTAAACAAATATAAAACGAAAAAAGAAAAGCAAAGAAAAAGGAAAAGGACCCATCTGTTCACGACCGACGTTCTCCCTTTTCCTTTGCCAAAGCAACGAGATCAAGCGACGGACCAAAACCGACGCATGGTGTCTAAGGGTTTAATAGATAGATCTATAAAACTTTTACAAAACGTACAATTTAAGAAACAATTTAAATTTTTTTAACAAAAAAATAATTTAACCTTTAAAAGTTTACGTCTAGTGTAAATAAACTCGGTTAGCAACCAAAAGGATTAATCATTTTGAATAATATTATAGAATTTAGTTATCCTTGTACACATTTTTAAAAACTTTTGATACTTTAAACACACTACGTATAGTTAAGGTTGATTTATGTAAACAATTATTTTATCATTCCCTAAATTGAACATTTTGTGAAAGTTTGATACCCTTGATATCTATTAACCCTACCAAGATATCTTGTTAAAGTTGAATACTAACTTTGAAACTAACGTTTGAGAAAGTTAGCTTTTAATTAGTATAAGAAAACTCTTTTTCGTTCATCTTGCAAAACATTGATAACTTCCAATATTGATTGACTCACATACCATGCGTCAAAGACATAATAACACCCGCTTTAAGGGTCTAGTGGTAAACCTGTAATTTCCTAGACTTTAATTTTTTAATTAATGTGTTAGAAAATAATTTTATATTATTATGTTTAGTTGAGAAAAATTAGGTAAAAGACTAAATGACTTATTGTGACATATAAATAATTGATTGTTTTAAATTGATATAGTTGTAAGAATAATAAAATAGTTGGACTCGCAAATGAGTTTTAAATTCCAGATAATAAATTAAGAAGGGGACTAAAATTAAAATGAGGCAGAGTCGGTTAGAAGGGGTTAGCCGACTTAATCTTCAAAAACCTTCCCCAAATTTCCCAAGTATCACTATTTCCTTCATTTACTCTAAAAACAAAACACGACAAGTAATAACTAGATATAAAGATTGATCTTGTTTTGGATTCAACATCAGTTTCATTATCACCATTATCATCATCTCAATTCTTTCATCTTCATCAAAGAGTAAGTTTGATTCTTTGAGTTATTTTGATTTAATTTATATGAATTATTGAGTTATAAATGAAATTGAAGCTTGAGATGCTATTATTTGATGTTACAAGTTATTTATAAATGTTTGTTGAGTCACTGGTCGCTGACCATGATAAGTCATTGATCGCTGACCAACTCAATAATACACAATTTGATGAAGAAATGATTTATGTCAAAGCTGCTGTTGCTGAAGTTAACAATTGATGATCGCTATTCACTCTACTCTTGGATTTAACATGCTGAGGAAGATTAAAACTCAACTTTGTGTGTCGCTGATATAAGCAGCTAGAGTTTTATATCTTCATATTGAATAAGGAAAAAGTCACTGCCCGAATAACAGCTAGTCACTGAAGAACAATATTTCAAGTCATTCTACAAGAGCATGTTAGCTCGCAGTGAGTGAGGAGGACTATCTCTTCTTTAGTGACTATTCTAATAAGTTTCCAAGTCAAGTGCTCTACTCTTATACGCCAGCAAGTGTTCAACACACTTAGAGAATGTCAAAAGGATTACGTAGCAGCGAATGATTGCTTTTAAGGAAGACGCGATATTCGAGGTAACAGAATTTGGGACCACAGAATAATCAAGATTCAAATATCAAACCAATCAAGCAGCGACACATGTCATTCCAAGATTGTAATTCTCCACAAGACATTTGCACTATAAATAGAGTAGTACTTTGTACTTAGAAACTTGTCGTTGATTATTCACTTGTTTGTCAGTGAATACAGTTTGTCTAAATACGTATCAGCGGGCAGTGAGTAAACAGTTTGCTTGTTTGTCAGCAACTGTTCTTGTAACACCCACAAATTTACGGATTTGCGGAAGCATGCTTTGGGGTGCTACTAATCAAGTAATCAAGCACAAAGGAATGGTGAACGACTCTATATGAGACGTACGAAAAGTATTTCATTACATAAGTATTCAAAAATATACATCAGCTCAGAGTTCGAGTAAAATCCTAGAGATTCTAATACATAACAACTATTACAAAAGTAATGCATAAAAATCTCCAAGCGTGTAAATGCATGCGACTCGAGCTAGTAAGCAAATCCTGCTGGGTGACCCAACTATTACAAAAGGTCAACCAAAAGGTTGGTGAATCTCACAGGTTTGTAGTAAATAGTCAGTTTGAACACGTCAAGTAGTAAAAGTGTTTGTACAGTTTTAACCAAGTAGTAAGTAATGATTACACGAATGCAATCGGGTTGATATACATTTCCATGAGCATCATAGTCGAAGCTTAACACGTCAGTAAAGTACAATCAAGTACCAGTAATTTGCCCCCGTGAGTGCTAATCCAAAAACACTCATGTGTAACGAGTAAGAAACGTCCGTTTATACAGTACAGTTCGTGGTAGTGCGTGCTACCCCGAGCGGGGATTGTCAGTCCCATATGGATCTATATACTAAAACTCGCGCTTATCCTATAATGAACAACTATGATTCAGAGGACTTCATTGGATTAAACATAACCCATGCAATCAATATATCAGTAAGTCTGTAAGATAGTAAATCTATACATGTGTCAAAGTAAAACAAGTAATGCATCTCACCCCAGAGTAAAAACAGTAAAAATGGGGCTGTGAGACTCACCTGAGTCTAGTAGTACCAAGCAAAATCAAGCAATGCGGTTCTCTGAATCGGTAACCTCTAGCATCCTAAACGCATAAGGTTAAGTAAGTAAATGAATGAATATCTTAAAGATTATCCATGCTAGTTGTCCACTCAACTAGTTAATGTCCAATGTTTGTTTGTATGTTTGTAAATCGTCTATATTTATAGCATGTAGTCATGTGTTTTTGTAGTCTGTAATCATGTGTACGGCCCGTTGGTGATGGGGGTGTAATAATAATTCAAGTATTATTATTATTTTGTATCTCGTTATGTCGTATACTTGTAAAGTGTATTTGTAAGTCTGTCATTTGTATCGCGACATGAAAGTGTTGTTCGAATGTAAGTTCGAGCGAGTGTAAACTCGTGCGAGTGTAAACTCGTATAAGCGTGAGTGTAATCTCATATGTCTGTAGTGAGTGTTCAACACTTAGTGTGAAAAGTATTTACAAGTTCCTGGATGACGGGGGTTCGGGGGCAGCGCCCCTGGTAGCGGGTTCCAAGGGGCGGCAGCCCCTGGCGGGGTCCAAGGGGCAGAGCCCCTGGCTAGGGTCGAGGTGAAAAATGCATCGGAAATTCAAAATCGGAAAAATTGACTAAGTCTTGTCGCGGGCTGAAAATGCGGTGCGAACTGAGTTCGCGGTGCGAGGTGAGATTGGGCTCGCAAGGCGAGGTAGGCTGCGAACCGAGTTGGATTCGCAGAGCAAGGTTCGAATCGCAAGTTTCGACTCGCAGGTCTCGACTCGCGGTCGGTTCACAGGTCAAAGTTCGGCTCGCAAGTCAACTCACAAGTCAACTCGCAAGTCAACTTGCAGGTCAACTCGCGAGTCGGTTCGCAAATTCGGTTCACTTCGCAGGATGAACTGAGATCTGGGATCTCAGTTCGCAGGACGAACTGATCGCATTTAAAATTTTTAAAAACGCATTTTAATTCGGATTGTGGACATAATTTTGTTGAGTAAACGTTCTAGTATGTAAATAAAAGCTTTACAAATAATTTAAAAGAGTTTTGAAG